>PVLA01005389.1:0-148039 GCA_004027455.1 Hydrochoerus hydrochaeris | reverse complement strand
CTACTCCAAAAGATACACCATTATCCAAAGGCTAACAGTTATTATACTCTTCATATTAATAATCTTACTGTTTACATTCCTCAATTGCCTTAGTCAACATGATAGGCTTCCTCCGCTGCCTCAATACATTCCTTCACCTTATCCTACAACACCAAAATGATAATCACTTCAAGATCAAATAAACTCACTGGCCACAGTAGTTCTCCAACAAGGAAGGACACTCAGTATTCTCACAGCAGAAAAAGGGGGATACTATGCCATGTTGGGAGAAGAATGCTGCTACTTTGTCAACCAACAAGGTATAGTCAAAGATCGGGTACAAAAACTCAAAAAATTAGCAGCTAATATATGAGGGAGGCAATATTTTCCAGGAGCCACCCCTTGGTCTTCATGGTGAGATTCCCTAGGGTCCTGGGATCCCATTCTGATGCCCATTATGGGTCCTATAATTACCATAGTAATTTTTTTTTTTTTGCTTTTTGTCCCCTGTGCCTTTAGACTCCTCTCATGATTTATCCAAGCCAGAATACAGGCATTCACTACTGAAGAAATCCTACTACTGAGCGACATCACTACTTTACAAACTCAGAGGAAACGGATCCCTCAATTCCATTCTTGTCTACCTGAGGCAGCAACTATGCCCCTTCTCAGCAGAAGTAGCCAGAGAGACTCCACGGCGCCCCCTAATACCAAAGAGATGGGAATGCCCCATCAGAGAGACAGCACAATCATCATGGCAGTGGTTCAAAGCTCGGCCATGATAGCGCACACCTCCTTCCTCCCAGAAGCCCCTATGGTTTCTCCCTCCCACAAGTCTGCCAGAGCTCAGGAATGTAAAGCTTTACCCAATCCCCTGCACTCTCACAAAATAAATCAGCTCACACCAGCCACCAGAGCCCTCCCCCATCAGAGGCTGTGTCAGGCAGAACCTGCCCTTTGTCTGCAGGGAGAGCGGCCACGGCCTTCTCTGTGGTGACTCCCTCCGTGCCCTCCCCCATTAAACTCTTTTCTTATCTAGTTGCCTCCTCTCTTTTAATAATTTGTGCTGCTCTAGATTGAGTACAAATCACTCAATCACCAACTAGAATGAAAATGTTGCACAGGTCTCCCACAGTGCCAGTTTGTTCCTGGCTGGGGATAGAACCTAAGGCCTTCATGCACATTAGGCAAGTGATTTTCTCACTAAGCTGCATACCTGGGTAGGTTGTTTTTTGGGGTTTCTTTGGAACCAAGGATCAAACTCACGACCTCGCACTTGCCAGGCAGATGCGTGCCACCGAGTTGAACCCAAATGTGTCTTTGTGTCCTACAGATGGAAGCTAGGCTCTTGCATACATTAGGCAAGTGTTTTACCACTGAGCTACATCCCACACATCTTTTTTTTTCTCCCAGTACCGGGGATGAAACCCAGGAGCATTCTATCACCAGGCAACATTTCCTTCCAGCTCTTTTTAGTTTTCGAGACAGAGCCCACCTAAATTGCCCAGGCTTGGCTGGGGTTTTAGCTCAGTGGCATAACTGACTGCTTGGCAAACGTGAGGTCGTGAGTTTGATCCCTGGCACCAAAAAATAAAATAAAAATAAAAAATCAATTGCCCAGGCTGCCCTCAAATTTGTGACCCTCCTGCCTCAGTTTCCCAGGTGACTGGCATTACAAGTATGTGTCACCCTACCTGGCCTGTTTTTTCTTCTAAGTACAGAAAAGTGGCCCATCATCTTAACATTCAGCAATTAACATTTTAAAAATAACATACAACAGAAAAGTATAAAAAAATAAAAACAACATACAGGGGATTTAGCTCAGCAGCATAAGCACCTGCCTGTCAAGTACAAGGTCATGAGTTTAATTCCCAGTACCAAAAAAAGGTAACATACAGCCAGGTATGGTGGCACATGTCTGTAATCCCAGCACTTAAGAGGCTGAGGCAGGAGGCTAGCAGTGAGTTTGAGGCCAGCCTGAGGTACACAGTGAGACACTGTCTCAAACAGGTAGAGTGGCTTGTCCAAAGCCTGAGCAATGCCTCACACCACGAGTGTCTCCTCCAGATATATGAGCATCACGATGTGAAAGCGCAAAAAGGAGAAACAACAGCTGGGTGCTCACTGGTAATCCCAGTTTGAGAGGCTGAGACAGGGGTATGCCCATGAGTTCAAAGCCAGCCTGGACTACATAGGAAGTTCAAAACCAGCCCAAATGACATAGTGAAACCTTGTCTCAAAAACAAAAAACAACAACAACAAAAAAGCGAGAAGGAAATGACATGGGCTAAAATAAAATGGAGAGACTGGTATTTCATGCAGTAATACTTTCAAAATATTTTCTCTCTCAGTGTTTAATCATTTTTTAAAAGAGGAATGGGGTGGCTGGATAAAGGAAATCATCCCAAGAAGCCTTAAATAACTGATTAGAAATCTTTTTGTAAAACCGTACAAACATTTCGAGAATAAATGCATTCTAGAGATACAAAGGGAAACCAAAATGAATGAGCTTGGGGTTACACTTATAAAGTAGGGGGCCACCTGAGCCCCAAGAAGGTGTCTTCTGGGGAGCAAGTGGCCTCAAGGAAATGGCTCCCCCGACCTCGAGGGAACACAGCTCCGTCCCAGTACCCCTGAAATCAAAGCAAGAAAGCTGCTCGCAGCCCGGTGGGGTTTCTGCTGGTTCAGATCAGAGAAAACCCAAGAAGGATTCCTAAAAAGACGAGGCTGGTGGGGACTGGAGGGAAAGTCCAGCCCGAATTCTCTTGGGAGTCTTGGCATCTGTCGTGGGGAGCTGCAATCTGCTCCCGATGGGAGCAGTAAATGTAAGGCCTGTCAAGGTCAGTAAAAAAGTTCCATCAGGTAGTGACATCAGGGAGGAGGCAGTCAAGCACCCCCTGCTCCCTGGCCTGCTGCGAGAGGGACAATCTGGTGCTGTAGCTGAGGACAAGCCCAGACACTTCATGGGGACAGTGGAACCAGCAGCTTCTGGCTATGTCTTGGCAATTCCTTCCTTCCTAATGTCCTCTGTATACCGGGCAGTGCTCCAGCCCTGGAAGTCGGCCTCAGGCCGGGGGCGATCGGGAGCGGATTGGGGAGCTGGTCAGGAAGGAGGTGTAGGGACTGTCCCCAAACACGCTGGCATAGGAGGACTTGAGAAACTGGACGTAGTTCCGCATGCTGCGGCTGGTGCTCTCTGATTGCTCCAGGCGGTCTTTCAGGTCCTGCAGGCGGCTCTGGTAGCGGTGGTCCGCCTAGGAGAGACACGGTGTACAGGGGACAGCTGCATGGGACATGAGGGCTTTCTCGCAGGGTGTCAGGCGTGGGAGGTACACAGGCAGTGAAGGCTAATGAGATGGAGCCTGTTGGGCTGTCTTTTTAAAGGACAAGGTCTCTATGCCAGATGTAGTGATGGAGACCTGTAATCCCAGCCCTCAACAGGCTGAGGCAGAAGGAGCGACTTGAGTTCAGCGCAAGCCTTGGTAAACTCAAGGCCAGTTTGAATGATACAGTGAGACCCTATGTCCAAAAATTAAAAAAAAAAAAAAAAAAAAAAAGAATTAGAAGAAGAGACAAGGTCTATGACCAGGTCCTGAACTGGCCTTTAACACCTGGAGTCAAAGCTGGGCATGGTGGTGCACACATGGAACCTCAGCACTTGTAGAGGCTGAGGTAGGAGCAGCGTTGTGAGTTCGAGACCAGGTTGGGCTACTAAGTGAGCTCAAGGCCACCGTGAACTGTATAGCAAGACTCTGTCTCAAAAAGACAAAACAAAAAATAAGAAACAAAAAAACCACCCAGAGTCAAGCAATCCTCTTGCCTCAGCACTCTGAGTAGCTGGAAGGGTACACCACCATACCAGGCTTGGTATGAGATTTCTTTTAAAAAATATTCCAAACCTAAATTATCACGGTAATTGGGTGACTCTGCAAGTCCTCTGAAACCCTAATGAGAGGCACAATCGGGTGTGGGGCTGCTCTGGATACAGAGTCTCACTATGTAGCCTAACCTAGTTTCAAACTCACAGCAATCCTCTGGCCTCAGCCTCCAGGTGCTAGGATTACAGATGTGAGCTTCCCAGGCCCAGCTGAGTAATACAACTTAAGTGAGCAAATTTTATGGGATATAAATATCTTTTATAAATTGGGGGGGGGAGTGTTTGTTGTTTTTTTGAGACAGGGTCTCAATGTGCAGTTTGGGCAGGCCTTTAGCTCACTTTGTAGCCCAGGCTGGTCTCGAACTTGCAATGATCCTCCTGCCTCAGCCTCTTGAGTGCTGGGATTACAGATGTGTGTCACCTTGCCTGCTAAAATTGAATTTTTTGGTTTGAGACAGGGTCTCGCTATGTGTTCAAACTGGCCCTGAACTCGCTACGCAGCCCAGGCTGCCCTTGAAGGTGCAGTGACCCTTTTCCCTCCGCCTCCAAGGTGCTGAGATTACAGGTTTGCACAAGCACACCTGGCTAAAGCACTGTGTGGGGCAACCGTCAGAGGTGGAAAAGGAACTGGGAAAAACTTGGTCTTAAGAACAGTGACAACAGGACAGCTTGCCCTGGGCCCAAGGACTAAAACTCAATCAGGCCTCTGTGTTTGGGTCCCTGCCTCCCACTGGACTCACGTCCTCACGGCTCCGCCGCAGCTGGCTCAGTTCAGTCTTGGTCCTGCTCAGCTGCGTCTCAAGGTCCAGGATTTTGCTCTGGGCCGCTCGCTCCTTGGACAGTGCCTGCTCCTTGGTCTGCTCTACCTACAGGAAGGCACAGAGGTGGGCAGCTCCCCTGGTGCCTGGCAGAGGGAAGCCAGGCACAGCCAGTGCTTGTAACATTAGTATAAGCAGCGTTCCCAGAGATGGAGGGCAGGAACTAAGGGTGGAGCCTCTGCCTGCGCCCCGTTTTCCCGCCCTTCCCCAGCTAGGGCTTGCAGTAAACTGACCCTCATGTAGGAACGGGTGAGCCCTGCACAACAGTTACTCATTTGACTTTTGTCGTTTGTTTGAGCCAGGGTCTTGCTATGCAGTCCAACCTGGTCTGAAGTCACCATATTACCCAGGCTGGCTTTGAGCTCATGACAGCCTTGACTTCCCAAGTGCTGGAGTTATAGGAATGCTCACCCACTCCTCTGATCCTTCCCACAAGGCCGTGAGTTGGTGCCATTTCTACCCACTCATGGGAGACGGGCTCAGAGAGCTGTGGTGTCGCCGAGGCCACAGAGCATAGCAGGACTGATGGACACTGACCTGCCGCCTGGCGTCCTCCAGGGCGCCCTCCAGCTGCCTGGCCAGTGACCCGCACTCCCGGGTTTTCTCCTCCAGCCGCAGCTGGGACAGGTGGATGGCTTCCTCCCTCTTGGCAATCACCTGCAGGAACTCGACATTCTGGGCGCTGGTGGCCTCCAGTTTCCTAGGTGAAAGGGCCCAGTCAGTCCCTGAGCTAAGCCTCACGTCCTATAGCCTGCTGAGAATCTCCGAGATCTGCCAACGAGCAGGTGGCCCAGCACCGGGCGGTGGGAACGCTGGTTAGAGTGCGAGAGAATGGCAGCCTGGGACGAGCCTTTGTCGGGGTCCGCATGGCGGCCAGGTCCCTGTTACCAAGACCCAAGCCTTCAACTTCCACTGTTTACTGTTGCCTCCCTGAGCAAAGAGACCTCAGCTGGACCACTGAGACAGCACGGGCACCCGAGGCCATCTCAGGGGACACACGTTGTCTCCACTGCTCTTCCAGACACCTTCCAAGTTATCATCGTGATTATTGTTCATTTGGCAGTTCTGGGGTTAAACCCAGGGCCTTCACACGGGGCTGCCTCTCAGCTTCTTTAGTTTTAGGGGGCAGGGTCTCGACAAGTTGCTCACACTGGGCTCAAACTTGTGATCCTCCTACCTCAGCCACAGGTCTGGTTACGCCTTCTAATTTCAGGAGTGACATAAATCCTGCTGGATCTGGCTACGTGATACAGGCCAGCAAGGCAGGGCACAGGGAGACCCTAGAAGAGACCGCCCAATGCCAGCTCCTGCAGGCCACAGGAGCCCTCGGTCCGTCACCTCTGATGCTCAGGCTGAGGCCACGCAGAGGTGCCCAGTCTCCTTCGCCAGGTGCCAACAGGCCCCGGTGAATGGCAAAGCTTTGGTAGCGTCCAGCTGGGACCACTCCCCCAGTTCAGTGTCTTCATAGGAAAACTGGGCTAAGGTCAGCCAGCAAATGTAGACTGACGTATCATGAGCATCTCTGTGCCAGGTAACGTGCTAAGGCCCTTTCCAGGACCCCCTCACTGAAGACTCAAGTCTCATCTCTACCTCGATCCTTCCTCAAGATGAGCAAACTGTGGAGAGCTGAGGCAGGAGGATGGTGGTGAGTTTGAGGCCCAGCTGGACTACATTGTGGACCCTGTCTCAAAAAGCCGAAAGGAAAGAAAACCTCATGAAACACCCCACTTCTAAAAAGATGAGGAACTGGAGGTCCGAAGTGGTTAAAAGGGGAAGCAGTCTGGAGTGCTACAAGGCAGTGGGCTGGCATTTTCCTAGCATGAGTGAGGACCTAGGTTTGAGGAGTACAAAAGGGAAACATAAATAAAAGCTGGGCGTGGCGCCACATGCCTGTAATCCCAGCACTCGGGAGGCTGAGGCAAGGGGAGCTTCAGGATTTGAACTCAAGGCCAATCTGAACTACATAGCATGACCCTGTCTCAAGACAAGAGAGCAAGGAGAAGCCCCCGCCCTTCCTTCGCATCAGGCCCACTGGCTCGCTTGGACCAAGTGTCCTCATGGCATACAGCTACCTCCTGCAGGCTGGCTGTGATCACCGCGTCCAGCAGTGTCCCTCAAGGCTGAGAGCCCATTCCCTTGTCCCATGTTCTTACCACTGCAGAAGCAGCTTCCTCTGAGGTCTGCCTAGCACCTTCCAGGGCTTCGAGTCCCTCAAACAGTTCTGCACACTGAGCACAAAGCAGCTAAGTGGCTCAAAGTCTCAGGTCCTAGGAAGACAACAGAGATGGGACCAAGTGCCTCTAACCTCTCCAGTTCATCCACCTTCAGACTCAGCTGTTTATTTTCCTTCTGGGAGGCCTGGTGTTTCTCTCTCGCCATCTCCAGCTTGTCCCCCTGGTGTTCGATCTAAAAGGACAGGAACACAGACTAGTTGACGCAGGAACTTCCCTTGAGGAGAGAGCACGAGGGGATCCTCCTTTCTCCCAGGATCTGTGAACCACAGCCAGGAGGCAGGCCAGTGTCCAGGGCTCAGGGTGTAACCTGGAGGAGAGGACAGCAGGGGCAGGGTGGACTGTCACACATCAGAAGCCAGGCTGGCTGCTGGAGAAACACGTGGTGTTGTTTCCTTGCTCCTCCCTGGGGAGAGGCCACTCTGGGTCCCAGCTAGGACTGGGAGGCAGGCAACGGCGAAAGCAGACGGTGCCCCCCACCTTCCCAGTGACAACGCCAGCATCATCGACTGTACCTTCCCTTTCCTGGGGACCAATTAGCAAGATGGTAGGATAGCCATCAACCTTTCATGCTGGCGACTCAGAGAAGTCACCAGGCCCTAAGACTGCAAATATTCAACGCAGAAGACAAGAGAAGCTGGAGTTTCAGAACACGGCCTTGGGTTCCAATCCCGGTAATGGTGTGGTAGCTCGGGGGAACTGCTCTCCCCTGTGGGGCCTAGGCTGCGCTCTATAAAACAGGGAAATGGCACATCTGCCTCACCGAGTTCCTGGGGAGTCACTGAGAGAATGGTAGCCTGAGAAAGCGGAAACCCAGAGGCAGACTGCTGCTGGAGAAGGGACCGTGTGCTTCTGTCCCTCAGGACAGAATCTCAGCAACACGTCTGCAAAGAGGAAGCGGAGGCAGTTAAAGCAAGAGGATGGGCGGGAGCAGCCTGCTGGGTGACTTCCAGGGGAGGGAGGGAGGCAGAGCGCAGTGCTGGCGTGAGGCAGAGCAGGGGCCCTGGGGTCCCCAGTGAGAGGCGGCTCCTATAAGGACAATCACTTTGTGCGACACGAGGCTTTGGCACACCAGACTTTTTTATTTCACAGCACTGATGATAGCTCACTCCTTTCCCAAAGTGGCAGTCAAGAAAAAGGCAGCAGTCGTCCCTTGGGGCTGCGCAGCTCATCTTGGTAAGCGGGCCCCTGCTCGGGTGAGGTCGTGGGTCCCTTTCTGCCAGTCCCTTACCCGGCTGCGCAGGTCGGAGATGATGGCTGTCAGGTCAATATTCTTCCTCTCATAGCCCTGCAGCTGGTCCTGGCACTCAGCCAGTTTGGCCTCTGTGATCTTGAGGATGTCTGGCAGCTGCTGCAGGTCAGCCAGCTGTGACTGGAACTGCCGACGCGCCTGTGCGGGCAAAGGACATCCTTAGCCTGCCTTGTTCTGGGGCTGGATTCCTGTACAGCAGTCAGCCAACAGAAACAGGAGCCAGGCAGGGTGGCACAGGCCTGTAATACCAGCCCGTGGAAGGCTGGGGCAAGAGGACTGATGTGAATTTGAGGCCAGTCAGGGCTACACACAGTGAGTTCAAGGCCAGCCCGAACTGCTTGGTGAGATCCTGCCTTGAAAAAACAAAATGCTTAGGCTAAAATTACTCAGCCTAAATCAGGATTAAGACTTAGTTCCCAATCTCTTAAAGAAGAGTCAAATTGCCACAGGTCAGAGGTGGAGTGAGAAACACCTGCGCTAAACCAGCTTTGCACACAACTAGGAGACGGGCTAGAGAGGGCAGTGAGCCAGCAGTGACTCATTAGGCCTGAGCAGGTCCAGCCTGTCTCCAGGGCTACCACTGGGACACTTCCCTACCTGGCTGGCCGAGCCGCTCTGTGGGAAGGGAATGGGAGGTATACATTTTGGGTGGTACAAAATAAAGACACTAGGGCCGGGCATATAGCTCAGTGGCACAGCGCCTGCCCGGCAAGTGCGAGGTCATGAGTTCAATTCCTGGTACCAAAAAATCAGTGAATGAATGAATGAAGACACCTTAAAGAATGAAATGGATGTGCCAGAGACCTAGCAGACCTGTGGACTGCGTCTACTTCAGGGTTCTATGTAGCAGGGAGTTGCTTGCCATTTTTATGTTTTTGTTTTTTTTTTCTTTTTTGAGACAGTGTCTTGCTACACAGTTCAGGCTGGCCTGAATTTGCTATGTAGCCCAGGCTGTCCCTGAACTAGCAGTGATCCTCCTGCCTCAGCCTCTCAAGTGCTGGGATTATAGCTGTGTACCACCACACCTGGCTGTCTGCTTGCAGTTTTAAGGAAATGGAAGCTGGGGTGTAGCTCAATGGCACTGTACACACTTAGCATGTAAAAGGATCCGGGTTTGATCCCTGGCATCACAAAAAAAGATGCGGAAGAGGAGAAGGAAGAACACCAGGAAGAGAAAGATAAAATGTGGGAAGGAACAAGAAAGGAGGATGAGAACAGAGACATGGTGGGGCAGACAGGAAGGCCAGTTACTCTGTCACCCCAGGCAGGCAGCCAGGGCGCACGGAGGGCAGACACAGACACACAGTCACTGGGCTGCACATCACAACTGGGGAGGGGAGAAGGCAAGGGCGGGAGGAGCAGTACCGCCTCGATCTCCTTGTTCATCTCGTCTTTAAGGATCTTGTTCTCTTTGTCGCAGCGCTCCAGCTGGGCAGCCACTTCATCAGCCTCCAATCTGGTCTTCATCACCTGGGACCAGGACCACAGTGGGCCACTGAGGGCAGAGCCAGGTGGACAGAGCCTTCTGCCCCCAGCAGCATTACAAGAGGCCTACCTGGCTCTTATAATTGTCGATCATCCCCTCATAGTTCTTCACAGATGCCTTCAGCTGCTGGACCTCCAGGTGTGCCTGGTTGAGCTTGTCCTCCATTGGGGTGAAGCTGGCCTGGAAGGGGTGGCTTGTGAGTGGCCTACAGGAAGGTCCCCACCAGGTGGCCCTCCCACCCTCTGCACTATTTCAAGGAACCAGTAAAAACGGCTGGGTATGGCAGCACACGCAGAGATCCCAGCGCTCAGGAGGCTGAGCTGGGAGGATCACTGCAAGCTGGAGGTCAGCCTTGCCTACCCAATGAGACCCTATCTCAATAGAACAAAAAAATAAAGCAAGTGCCAGCAAAGGTAAGGCCCTTTCCTCTAAGCCACATAGCAATTTGCAACTGTCCTGGACTCAAGGTGACCAACTGAAGTAAGCAGTCACACAAGTAACACCTCATATTCCAAAAGCCACAATCACTGAAGAAAACATGCTTGCTTGTGTAACACATGTCACAGTCTGGGTTTGGTACCCAGCACCATAAAGCGAAAGGACATAAATAAGACACTGAGTACAATGCAGAAGGCCTGTTGCTGGCCAACTACTTACAGCTCTGTTATTTTCCTTTTCCCAGCAAGAATGGGATTGGACAGTTCTTACTGCTTTGTAACCTCTGTGTGTATGTGGGGTCCTGGGGATGGAACCCGGGGTCTCACACATGCTAGGTATGTGCTCTCCCATGGGGCTACGCCCCTGCCCCCCAGCTCCTGCTGTTTTAAACTTACTATGTGCGCATTTGACTTTTAAAATTATGCAAAGAAAGCACACTTCCAGAGGGCGTGACTGAGTGACAGCCCATTTGCCTAGCATGTGTCAGGCTCTGTGTTCAATCCCTGGCACTGCAGGAAAAAAAATAACACTTCTAAAAATACCATTTTGAAGCCGGGGTATGGTGGCACACGCCTGTAATCCCAACAGTTGGGAGTCTGAGGCAGGAGGATGACCATGAGTTCGAGGCCAGCCTGAGCTATATAGCAAACATTGCCCCCCAAAACCCCAAAAACAAATGTTAAAAACTCATTTTGAATGGCTAGGCTGTATTACACTACATTAGTTGTACCAGATTATAACTAATCCACCACTAGTTATTAGAACAGATTATTCTCAGTTTATCTAACAATTGTAGTACAATAAAGAGCTACTACTCACTTCCCACCAGAGGTGCTAAAATCAAAAAGATGATAATTCCAAGTGTCACCAAGGACACAGGAAGCAACTGTTACTGCAGGGAACAGAAATGCTTGCAGCTTTCGCCTTTGTACCACCCAGTGGAGCCAGGGGGCAGCCTGGCAGCTTTCCTTCAGGAAAAAGCAATCAAACGCAGCAAACTTGTGCACAAAGAGGCTCACAGCAGCGCTGTGCAAATGATCCCAAAGGCCAGACAGTAGAAGGGAGCAATGGATTGTGATCTCTGCCCATAATGGCATTCCCGCAGCACTGAGCACACCCAAACAGCTGCACCCAACAGGGGCGATCATGAGCACATGAGTGTATTTAAACGACTCAAACCTGCCTGGCATGGTGGCACACCTGTAATACCCAGTACTCAGGAAGGCAGGAGGATCACTGTGAGTTTGAGGCCAGTGTGGGCTATAGAGTAAATTCAAGGCCAGCCTGAACTGCATAGCAAGGGGCTGGGGATTTAGCTCAGTGGTACAAGCACTTGCCTGACAAACGTGAGGTCATGGGTTCAATCCCTGGTACCAAAAAAAAAAAACAAAAACAAACTATATAGCAAGACCCTGTCTTAAAGAAACAACAAAATAGAAATAAAATAGATGAATCTACAAAGTTCAAAACCAGGCAAAAGTGATCTGTGGAGACAGGAGTCAGGACAGTGGTCACCTTGCAAGGTTGTTAGCCACAAGGAGAGGTCACTGGGTGCTGGTCAGGTTCATTCAGAATGATAAATTGTGTTCACTTCAGGAAAATTCTAGGACTTACATACTTCTCCATATAACTTTCTTAAAACCCAGCTTACGGTAAAAACAACAAACCAACCTAGACGCTACTGCATAGACCGGCAAATACCAAGGTCAAACCTGTCTCTGGGGACTGGAGATTTAGCTCAGTGGCTTAAGCGCCTGCTAGCAAGAACGAGGTCATGAGTTCAATCCCCAGTACAAAAAAAAAAACCTGTCTCTGAAATGTCACCCTCTGTCACCCTGGGTGCCTCTGGCTCTGGCATTTGGGCTCTAGAGTCAGGTTCAGATCCCCTTAACATCTCCTGAGCACAATCTTGACAAGACCCTGGACTCTCTGTTTCCTTCCTCTCGCCCCCCAGAGAGCCAGTTCTTTGTCCTGCCTGAGGAGCCTGGAAATTCTCACCAAGCCCTATAGTTAGCAAGAGGCAGAGGCAAAGCCAGGACCTGGACCTGGACTCAAGGACCTGAGTGCCCTCCCTTTCGCTGTGCTGCTGACTTCAGCCCGGTGTGGTGGCGCTCGCCTGCCATCGCAGCCCTCAGGAGGCTGATGGGACTGCTGTGAGTTCCAGGCCAGCCTGCGCTATACAGTGAATCAAGGCCAACCTGAACTATGTAGAGACGCAAGTTCAACCCAAAATCCAAAAAGAAAAAATAACATAAAAACTTGCACTGCTGCCCCAGACCTCTGAAAGACCCCCTGGCTGGTCTCTGCCCACCCGGGTCCCCCAGCCTTGGCCTCCCCATTTCCCGCCTGGTCCCTGGGGCTCCCAGGACCTTCAGCCGCTCGTTCTCCAGCTTGAAGGCGGAGTACTCGGCCGTCTGCCGGTGCAGCCTCTCTACCAGGCTGTCCCGGTCCTCTCGCATCTTCTCCTCCAAGGTCTGCTGCTGGTTTACGAGATCTGTCACCCGGCTGGAAGGGGGCAAAGTGACAGCACAGGGCATCAACTCCACAGCTCTGAGGCCTCTCTGAGGGCTAGGGCCCTGGGGTCCTCCCCAGGCCACACCTCACTCCTGGCTCCCCAGTTTCCAGGTGGCACAGCTGCTTTCCTCTGCCCGTGTCCCCCAGCTCCCAAGAACGCCCTTCAGATCAGTTTCCCATGCCACCCTCATCTATAGTTCAGTCACGAGCACCCATCAGATAGTGACATTGTCCCCCGGGGCCTGGCACACGGCACGGTCTCAGTGCCTTTGCCGACTTGGAGGAGGCACTCCTGACCGGAGGTCCAGCCTCAGCCCAGGGAGCCCGGGTCTCTCGTAGCCCCATCTGCACAGGACCAGCAGCCGGCACAGAGCAGGGCAGGAGCCCCGCCCCGTGCAGCCTCGACGCCTCCGGGACCCAGCACTGGCCGGCCGTCCACCTCCATCACCCGTGCTGACACAAGGACCTACTCATTCAGGACAATGATTTCCAGCTCCAGGTCTCCCTTGTCTTTCACAACTTGGTTGTAGCGGCTCCTCCAGGACTCCAGAGTAGACAACGCTTCGGCTACATAAAGATCCTGGGGAGACAGGAGTGGGCGGGTCAGCAGCCTGGGGACAGGGTGCTCCCCCTAAATGGCCACTGCCCTGTCTGCCTGACCTTCACTTCTGGGCCCCAGAAGCCCCTCCTAGACTCCCAGCACCACATGTGGTGGCTGCAACCCTGTACCATCACCCCATCCCTAGAGCTGATGGCCAAGTGTCCCACAGATGCCCTAGCCACCTCTGCCCACCCGCCTGTGACAGGGTCTCCCTGCATAGCCTCAGGTTCTCTTGCCTCAGTCCCCTGGTGACTCTGGCTTCCTCCTTTTCCTGTTCACCCCCCACTCTTCCAGCCCACGCTGTGCACGGCCCTGCCCCTCCACTTGTCCCCAGCCCCCCAGCGCCCGCACCTTGTCTGCAAGCTGCACGTGCAGCTGCTCGGCGTACTCCTCGCTCTTCTCGGCCCGCTCCTTCTGGGCCCGGATGGCCTTCTTCAGGGACTCCTTGTCACGGTCTCCCTTCTGCTTCATTTCCTTCAGCTGCTCCATGATGGCCTCCACCTCCGCCTTGTGCTGGTTACCGCTGCGCTCCAGGTTCTGCAGCAAGGGGGTGAGGGGGATGCGTCAGTGACCGACTGAGGGCCACGGTGCCGCCTGGGTCTCGGGCAGCGGGTGGCAAGGTAAGGATGGGATTTGCTTGAATCCTCTGAACACCTGGCCAGACACTCAGAAAACCCCTCGGGCACATGGCAGAGCAGGGCCATAGAGGACCCTGATGGCATCTGAGGCCACAGCGTCCCTTGGGGAGCCAGTTGAGCTGAGGGCCAGAGGCACTGACAGCCCCCAGGGAATGGCACCCCACCTGGTCACAGCTGGGGAGGACCCCCGACTACTGTTGTTGTCTCTGCCCTTGTGTCTCTGTTCATAAAGCCCAGTGTCCTGGGTGGGGACTGGCCAGGTCCTGTCTCCCCCACCCTGGCCCCAAGGCCCGGCGGGCACCTTGATCTGCATGCACAGGCGACTGTTCTCAGCCTCTTTGCACCGGAGTTGCGCCTGCAGGTGCCCACGCATCGAATCCATGGACTTAGAAAGCTCAGATGCTGTCTTCGCTTGGGCCTTGGAGAGAGGGAGAGTGTGGTGGGCTCAGGATTTGAACCTGGCTCCGGCACACCCACCGTGCTCTGCTGCGCTGGGCTGGCGCCGTACCTTCTCACACTGTATCTCCTGCAGGAGTTCTTCCACCTCCTTGTCCTTGTCCTGCAGCAGTAAGAGCAGCCGCTGCAAGAAAACACAGACTCAGGCACCCTGGGGATAGGGAAGGGCTCGGCCCAGGAAGGAGAGGATTGACAGCCTGGCCACTGGGGTCCAACGTACAGAGAGCCACTGGCCCGTCCCCGAGACCCTAGTGGGAAGCACCTAACATCTGGATTACATTTTTTCCAAAAAAAAGGGCTGGATGCATGGAGCTCAGCCCTACAGTGGGTGCCTAGCATACCCAAGCCCTGCATTTGATCCCCAGCACTGCAAACAAGTAAAACAAAGCATAAAATAAGACCTCCTAAGAAATTCTGTGGGGCATGACGGTGTGTACACTTGTAATCCCAGTCCTCTGGGAGGCTGAGGCAGGGGGATCACAAGTTCCAGCCTAGCCTGGGCAACTTAAGTATCTTGGTGAGATCCTGACTAAAAATTAAAAATGAAGAAAAGGATTTGGGATACAGCTCATCACAAAGGCCTCAGGTCCAATCCCTAGTAGCAAAAATAAAACTTAAAAAAAAAAATTTTTTTTTTTTTTGGTACTGGGGATTAAACTCATGACCACTGAGCTGAACCCCCTGCCCAAAATAAAATATTTTTAAAATAATGAACATCTATGTTATAATTAAGGAAAAGTAATGTTAATTGTGGAAAACATTGGGAAAAAGCAAAAAAAAGAGCTCTAAAGAATCCTCATAACTTTCTTACCCATATGTAACCACTGTTCAAAGTCATTCAAACTCAGGTGTAGTTCAGTAAAATAAATTAAAATGTGTTATGCCCCGTGATGAATATAATCACTTTTACTAGAAACATGGGCTAATAAAAAAACTGACGCGGGGCTGGGGATTTAGCTCAGCAATGCAAGTGCCTGCCTGGCAAGTGCACGGTCGTCAGTTTGATCCCCAGCACCAAAATATAAATAAATAAGCCTATTTTGTTCTGCAGTCTACAGTAATGTCGTACCATGTTCACTGTGAGCAGATTCTCCACTTGTTTTAAAGGAAGTACAGAGCTTCACTGCACTGCTGCCCCTCACTAGAAAATCCAGGGCTGCTGGTGTCATCACTGTCCTTCAACCTGCCCTCTGTTTTTAGGGTAAGTTTTTGCTTGTTTATGGTACTGGGGGGCTGAACATAGGACCTTCCAGCTAAGTTACAATCCCTCTGTCTTTTTTTTTTTTTTTTTTGATACCGGGAATCAAAGTCAGGACCCTGCACTTGCCAGGCAGGTGCTGTGCCACTGAGTTATAGCCCAGTCCTTCATTTTTTAAATTTTGAGGTAAGATCTGAAGTTGCTCAACTGCCCAGACTGTGCTCAAATTTAAGATCCTCTTATCTTGGCCTCCCAGATGGTTCTACTAACTACCATTCTATGGAACTTAACCCTTCAAAGCTAAGTGATTCATTTTTGGAATGCCACTAACACAGAACACGATGAAATGTGTTCTTTTCAAATTCTCATTTGAATTTTTCTAGGTAACATATGAATTTCAGGCAAAAATTCAAATAAGCTGGGCATGGTAGCTCATGCCTATAATCCCAGCACTCGGGAAGCTGAGACAGGAGGATCCTTGAGACCAGTCTGGGCTACAAAGTGAGCTCAAGGCCAGCCTGAACTGCATAGAGAAACCCTGTCTCAGAAAGAAAAGAAAAAAAAAATCAAATAATTTTCAATCTTTGGCATAAATAGGTTAAGTATCAGCCAGAGGCATGGTTCATACCTATAACACTAGCACTTAGAAGTAATACTAGCACTTAGAAGGCTGAAGCAAGAGGATTGCCATGGGTTCAAGGCCAGTCTGGTCTACAAGGTAAGTTTAAGGCGGACTTGAACTACTGTAAACCACAAGAATCACACACACACACCAAAAAAAGACTGCAAGGCCAGGAAATTAGCTCAGCGGCATAAGCACCAACCTGGCAAACATAAGGTTGTGATTTTTGATCCCCAGTACCAAAAAAAAAAAGACTTCATTGCCCACGGAACATACTGGCTTTGGAAAGATTCTTACACTTGGAATGTGGTTTTTGTTGCTGTTTTTTTTTTTTTTTTTTTTTTTTGAGACAGGGTCTTATTACATAACTCAGGCTAGCCTTGAACTCACTCTGTAGCCCAAGCAGACTTCAAACTCCCCTTCCTGAGTGCTGGGATTACAGGCGCACACCGAGTCCAGCCTTCTTACACTTGCAATTATTGAGGAAAAAGGTGTGCACATTCTCTTTCCTTGGATTTTGTTTTTGTTTGGTTGGTTTTGTCTTTTTGAGACAGGATTTCACCATGCAGCTCAGGCTGGCCTTGAATTCACTATGTAGTCCAGGCTGGCCTCAAACTCATGACAATCCTCCTGCCTCAGCCTCTCGAATGCTGTGATTACAGGCTGGGCCACCGCGCCCGGCCCTCGGGGTGTGCTTTTTGACTGTTTAGAATCTACACTACAAATCTGGAAATCTAGGTTTGGTTCTTTCTTCGCTGGGCTGGCGACGGAACCCAGGGATGGAACTCTGCACCTGGCTTCTGTGCCCCCGCCTGGAAAACGCAGGTTGAGTGGAGTCTGATGGTTTACACATCCTTCACCCTGCCTTCCGGCCGCTCGGGTGCGGTCAATGGGGCACGCAGAGCAGAGCAGAGCAGGCAGGGGAGGGCACAAACCAGTCCTACAGCTCCGGAAAGCCCACCCACAGCAGCGCCGGCGCAGGCCGGGACTGCAGCCCTCCGCCCTCCTCAGCCCGCGCCCGGCAGGGGGCGCTGCGTTACCGCTTTCTCGGAGTCCGCCTCCGCCAGCCGTTTCAGCAGCGCTCCTTGTTGCTCCATGAGTCTTTCAGCGTCCTGGAGGAAGGGGAAGAGTCACCTCGAGAACCTGCAAACCCAGGTCCCACCTTACTGAGTCTAAAAGCAGTAAATGAACCCGTTCTCACTGTACAAGAGCGGATGGGGATACAGAGAGCTCTCGGGGAGACTCCGCCTCCAGACCTCACCCCTGGCTAATAGTTCCAGAAGGCCCAGGCGCAGGGAAAGGATGGAAGGGAGGTGGGTGCCGCTCCCCAAATACCACATCGTACACTATTTCTGTGTTAGAACTTGATTTTTCACATTTTTACTTGTAACTGATTTTTGGATTGCTTTTTGAGACAGGGTCTTGCCAGCCTGTCCAGCCAGCCAGGTGTCCTGGCTGGCCTTGAATGCATGGCAATCCACCTGCTTCAGCCTCCCAAATCCAAGGATTACAGGTGTACGCTGTCACACCCAAGCTTGGTGCTTGCAACACATGGGGGGGGGGTCTTTCTGAGGCAGGGTTTCGCTACACAGTTCCAAGTTGGTTTTGAACTTACTTTGTGGCCCACCCAGACTGGCCTCCAACTCACAGCAATCCTCCTGCCTCAGCCTCCTAAGTGCTGGGATTATAGGCATTCGCCATCCCTAGCAATTGATTTTTTTAAAAACAGTTTCACTGAGGTGTAAATTTGGGTGCCATACAATTCATTGTGGAGATCCTCTTCAAGGGCACCCCCCAGTGCCCTAATTTCCTTTTGCTGGATCCCACCCACCTCTCACGAGTCCGCCTTCTCCTGACAGCACTGCAGACTGGGGAGCAGGCCTTAAACATTCCATATGTGGTCCTTAGGGGACATTCAAATTCATACTATAAGGCTAGGTTTTGATTCTGGCTCTGCCACTTAGGATACTCATGATACTTAACAGGATAGTGAACACGTGATTACAAGATAGGATGATTAACAGTGCGTGGCTCAGGCCTGCAATCTCAGCAGTTGGGAGGAGGCAGGAGAATCATTTGCAAGTTTGAGACCAGCCTGGGCTACAAAGTGAGCTCAAGACCAGCCAGAACTACATACTGAGACCCCCGTCTTGAAACGACAAAAAAAAAAAAAAAAAAAAAAAGCGGTACACACCTGTGATCCTGGTACTGGGGTGTTGGAGCCAGAGGACTGTTGCAAGTTTGAGGCTAACCTGAGCTACATAGTGAGACCCTGTCTCAAAACCCAACAAAACAAAACACAAGATGGGTAGAACGGAACAGTACCCTCTACTCTAAAAGTGAGCTCAAGACCAGCCTGAGATGCACAGCGAAACCCCATCTCAAAAAGACAAAAAAAAAAAAAAAAAAAGAATTTAACTGCAACAGATGTTAAACTCTTACACCAAGAATAATGAAGGCCATTTCCGGAAGCCGTACTACCTGTTAGCAGTAATACAGTCCTAAGATAACAGCAGGAGGTATTTTAAAGCCTGAAATTCTCCTTTATTAGAAAGCTATTGCCCCCAATACAGTGCCAGCTTGGTTCTTCCCCAACTACTTTTTCATTCTTTTATTTTGGTTTTTTGAGACAGGGTCTCACTATGTAGTTCAGGCTGGCTTTGAGCTCAAGGCGATTTTCCTGCCTCAGCCTCCTGAATGGTGGGATCTCAGGCATCCACTACCACCACCACCACCACCACCACGGCAGCCTGCCATGGCAATTTTAACTTCTACCCATAGTCTGGACAATGAGGCTATGCCCAGGTATTGTAACTAAACGGTGCGAGGTAGAATACAGTGCTAGACAGGAACAAGTGTCTCCCAAGGTGGATACGGAAAATCTGGGCGGCAGGATTGGTGGGCCTGGGACTGCAGCTGCAATGCTCCTCCAGAGCCTGCCTCAGCTCATGCAGCACAGGCAGGACACTCAGGCACTGGCCTCACTCTCTCACCAGACCTGGAGCGCAGCCAAGGGCACGGGGCGCATGGCGCACACAGCATGGCGGCCACTCCCCAGCTGTCGCTCAGGCCCAGCGGCCTCTCACTTGTCTGCCAAGCGCCTGGACCCTCTCTCCCCTCCCTTGGGCCACTGCTTGGATTATCCCCAGCCCTCCTTCCTTGCACTTGGACAAGATGCCCTTCAAGGAGGGAGGCTGAGTCTCCTTCTCCCTCTCAGTCCCACAGGTCCAGTTCACAAATCAAGAAAAACTGGCTCTTGGATCCCAGTTTCTGGGGACCAAGGAACTGACAAAGACACAAAAAGCGCAGACAAAAGCCTCAGCCAGCTGAGCACGGTGGCAAGTTCGGGAAGCTGAGGCAGGGGAATCACCACATCCTCTAGGTTCCTTGCACAACCTGTTTTATAAGGGAGGAAGTGAGGCCCAGAGAGGTAAGAATCACCTCCTCAAGGTCACTGATATGAGATAAAACATATAGGGAAGAATTTGACCATAACTAGCAAAATTATTAGAAAACATTCTAAAACTCCTCAAGTACGCTTGGGAAGTACACGAGCACTGCGTGCCACAGCTGCAAAATGACTCAGGAAAAGGGAAAAACACACTGTGCCACACTGATAAAACTGAATTGAGTGATGAAAATTCTTTAAAAAATCTAAGGTTGGCCGGGCATGGTGATGATGCCTATAATCCCAGCACTCAGGAGGTCCAGCACATGGGAAGCTGAGGCAGGAGGATTCCTGTGAGTTTAAGGCCAGCCTGGGCTGCAAAGTGAGTTCAAACCATTCTCAACAGCAGAGGGAAACCTTGTCTCTAAAAGACAATAAATAAATATAGGGCTTTAAGAATAAAAATGATGGCCTCAGCTAGGCACATGCCTCTAATCTAGCACTCTGGGAGGCTGAGGCAGGAGGATGACAAACTTGAGCCCAACCTGGACAACTTGGCAACTCAGTGAGATCTTGTCTCCAGATAAAAAATTGAAAGGGCAGAGGACGTAGTTCAGTGGCAAAGTGCCCCTGGGTTTGATCCCCAGCACCCTTGTTTATTTATTTATAAATAAATAAATAAATAAAATAAGTAAATAAAAACTGAAACCACTAGTTAAAAGAAGTATCTGTGGCCCTGGGGAAAGTTTCTGAGAGCGGGGCTCACAGCCGGTAGTGGCAGAGCATCTGGTGACCACACACAGCACCCTGGCCACCTCCAGCTGATGGGTCACACTTGCGCAGACTGAGCATGGTCTTCCAGGGCCGGGCGGGCAGCACCAGGGAGCCCAGGGCGGACACTCACCTCCCTGCTGTGCTGTTCCCGCAGCAGGTCTCGGAGGGTGCGGTTGGTCTCCTCAAACGTGCTCAGCTTCTGCAGGAGAAGTTCCTTCTGCCTCGTCAGCGTGTTAATGTCCGTGCAAGTCATTTGTTTTTCCTGGAAGACACGCAGGGCCCAGCTCACACGGTGCTGGAGAGGGGATGGTGCAGGCACCACAAGGACCTGGGGAAGCCCTGGGAGGAGGAGCTGAGCCAGGAGGGGCCTAGAACTTCCCAAAGGCAGCAGCCCTGGGAGGTGGGCAGGGGCCCAGCCAGCTGAGTTCGAGAGAAAGGGGCTGAGGCAGGAGGATCTCAGTGAGTCAGAGGACAGCCTGGCTTACACAATGAGTCTGGGGCTAGTTTAAACTACATAGTAAGACCCTGTCTCAAAAAACTGTAAAACAGCAAAACAGAGAGAAGAGTGGAAAAGGGCAGGAGAAATCAGTGTGGGAGTCTGGGACAGGCCAGCTTCAAGAGGAGGAGGACAGCAGCACCTGGTGGCTGACACCGGCAGGACTCAACCACATTCCTGGACTCAGAGTGATGCTAGACAACCCATGATGAGGTCTCTCTCCTCAGAGGCCTGGGCAGCACAGCTCATCTCCCAGGGTCAGGAAGTAAGTGGGGGCCAGGGGCCAGGAGCCCAGACGTCACAGTCAGCCTGGTGACTGCACAAAGGCCCCGCCCGGCCTGCAGCGCCCCACCCTGCGCCCCACCCGGCCACCTACCGTCCTAAGCTTCCCGATGGTGTCCTTCAGGGCCATGACCTGCTTGGCGGCGGCGGCCCCATCCATTTCCGCCTCCACCAGCTTGGACATGAGGCACTCCTTCTCCTGCTGGAGGTGCTTCTTCTGAAGCCTGGGCGCACAGGTGGGGCTCCGTGAGCCCTGGCAGGCCCTGTGGCCCGAGCTCCCGGGGGGCGCTCGCCTCACAATGCCCCCCTCGGGCCCCTCGGCCAGGAGGCAGCGGGGGAGGGGGGCTCTGCTGGGGACAGTGCCTTCACCCAGAGCAAGCAGCCCCCAACCCCAGCAGGCTGAGCCACCAGGCCCTGTGCATCTCCCACGGCCACTGCTGTGGCGATGCTTTCTGCCAGGAGCTGCACTGCTGGCCCTTGGACCCTGCCTTCCACACTGGAGCCACTACTGGCCATGCTTCACCCATTTAGAGCCTTTCTGCCCCCTGCCTCCCAGTTACTGCTAAACACTGTCCTGTGTCACCGCCCACGGCCCTGCCTCCCATCTCTTCTGGGCAGCGCCGTCCCATCTCACAGCCTTCCCCAGGGTGGGCGGTCCTGCCACCCAGCTTCCTTCCCTGCCTCCCCCGTGCTTAACCTGCCGCCCCATAAGGCTCCCCATGGCTGTCATTTTTTTGAAGTTTCTGGTCTACCATGGGCCCTTCCTCTCCCTCCCTCCCAGTGCGCAGCAGCACAAGTGCAGCCAGACTGGGGACAGTCACCAGGGGGCTCCCGGAGCCAGGCAGGGCGGGGCCTCACACGGTGTAGTCCTTCTCCTCCTGGATGCGCTCGATGTTGTGCCTCAGCAGTGAGTTCTCATGTTCCGTCTCGGCCAGCTCATGGGCCACCTCCTCTAGCTCCTCCTTCCGCTCCTCCAGGAACTTCTTAGCCATCTGCCGCTCGCCCTTCTGCATCCTGACCTGGCAGAGGCACGTGGGCAGGGCCAGGGTTGGGTGCTGTCCTCCACACCACAGTGCCAGGCCCCAGGCAAGAGATGCAAACGCAGCACCTCTCGTGGAAGCGGTGGGAGCCACCTGTGCTAGGCCGCAGGGGCTTTGCAGACATAGTTTCAGTGACAAGGGACAAATGCGGACTCCCTGAGGAGAGACTTCTTCTTCCTCTCCACATTGTGTAGAGGAGGAAAATGCACATGGAGAGCCTGGCTGGGGATACAGCTAGGTGGCACAGTGGGTTGCTAGGGCCATGGTGTCAGGAGGCCCTCTGGCCGGGTGGGTAGCCCAGGTTCTGCAGGAGGACCCCAGGATCCTGAAGACAGGGTGAAGGATTAAAGACAACAGGGCTCCTTGGCCCCTGAGAGCTGTATTTTAATGTCAGCCCCAGCCGGGCATAGTGGCTCACACCAGTAATCCCAACACTTGGGAGGCTGAGGCAGGAGGGAGGATCTTTGCAAGTTCGAGACCAGCCTGGGCTATAAAGTGAGCTCAAGGCCAGCCTGAAATGCATAGTGAGACCCTGTCTCAAAAACACAAAATAATAATAATAATATGCCAGCTCCAGCAACTTCCACTCAGGGACTCTGGACTTGGGCCTTGTCTGTAGTTCCACTCTGGTGTCCCTCCCTAGGGACAGCTTACACATGAGGACAAACTTGTTTCTTTAGGGCTTTGCTTTACTTCAGTGTTTGATAAAACCCCAAGCCAGGCCCACGCTTGCCAGTCATGTCACCCGTAAAATGGGGACACTAACACCAGCAGCATTATTTCCCGTCATCAGAATCAAGCTAGGCCACACATTCAGGACCTTCTCAGTGTGGAGGACCCAGACTGCTCCAGCTCCCCCCCCCCCACAGCTGAGGGGACAGGAAGTCCCCAGAGGGGATGAGCTGAGGGACCTGGTTGGTGGAAGCCCCCAGGCTGTCCCTGGCCTCAGGGCACCGCTACCTGGCTTCCAGCTTCCTCACCTCAGACTTGAGACAACCAACCGCATTCATTAGACTATCCATCTTCTTATCATAGTGATTCATTTTACAGTGACCCGAGTCGTCGTCCTCCGTTGAGACATCACTTAAGTGCATGACCGACACCAGCTTTTCTGAGGAGGGAGGTGTGATTTCTACGCAATGAGGTGGATTCTAGGGTAGAGGAGAGAGATGTGTGAGCTCACCGGCTGCGAGTTTGTCCCGCGCAGCTGCTGGACCACAGTGGTAGCTGAAAAGCTGACTCAGCTCCACAGCCACCACCGGAGGACAATGCTGCTCCACACTCGGCAACCAGTGCTACCCACCTACCCGTGTCTATAGGACATCTTTGAAGAATTTCTACCTCGGAGTGAAAGGCTTGGATCAAAGTGGTTAAAGCACAGACAGCTGGGTGTGCTGATGCTAGTTCCAGCAACCCGGGAGGCTCAGAGGAGGAGCCCAAGCCAGCCCAGGGTCCAAGCCAGCCCGGGCTACTCAGGGACTTTGCCAGGCTGTCTCCAAATAAAAAAGGGTCGAGGGGTGTGTGTGTGTGTGTGTGTGTGGCTCAGTGTGAAAGTCCAGGGCTGAGCTCCAGTACGGTAACCATGATGACGATGACGCACACAGGCATAAGAGAGAAGGTTCTAACACAGCAGCCAGGCAGTGAATACTTGTAGGGGTAACGAGGCAGTGACAGAGCAGGAGGAAGGTGCTAGGGAGAGGGCTGATTCCAGGCAGTCAGGATGGGTGACAAAAGGGACATTCAGCTCATGACATTTTGTCCAGCAGCACGCACTCCTCATGAATGAAATCGTTACCACTGTAACAGCAGCCAGGTGTGACTTACAGGTGATGGTTCCAGTGAATTAAACAAGTGATTGTTTACTTTGCTGCCTCTTAAAATTTCTGTCATGAAAAAGATCCTTTTTTTTTTTTTTTTTTTTGGACCAGGGATCGAACTCACAACTGCACGTTTGCAAGGCAGGCGCTTATGAAAAAAGATCACTTTTAATAATGGACAAAAGAAAATTTCCAATCATTGACAACTTTTAATAAATGACAAAAGAAAAAAATCTACATTTGTTTGAGATAATTTTATATACTAGGTCAAGTTTAAAAAATACACAATGTAGCCGGGCGTGATGGCTCATGCCTATAATCCCAGCACTTTGGAGGCTGAGGCAGGAAGATTGTTGCAAGTTCCAGACCAGCCTGGGCTACAAAGTGAGCTCAAGGCCAGCCTGAACTGCATAGCGAGACCCTGTCTCAAAAAGACAAAAAAATAAATAAAATAAAATATATACAATGTAGGGCCAGGGATTTAGTTCAGCAGCATAAGTGCCTGCCTGGCAATCACAAGGTCATGAGTTCAATCCCCAATACCAAAAAAAACCCCAAACAAACCCACAATGTATCTAAAAAGGGCCAAAAATCATGTCTTAGCATGCCTAGCATGCCCAAGGATCTAGGTTCCCAAAACCCACCAGTCTCCAGTGGGCCATGATGGCACACACCTGTAATCCCAGCACTCGGGAGGCTGAGGCAGGAGGATCACTGCAAATTTGAGACCAGCCTGGGCTACAAAGTGAGATCAAAACCAGCCTGAACTGCATAGTGAGACCCTGTCTCAAAAAGACAAAATAGAGCAAACCATGGTGCACACCTGTAATCCCAGCACTTAGGAGCCTGAGGCAGGAAGACAGTTGCAAAATTTGAGACCAGCCTGGGCTACAAAGTAAGCTCAAAGACACCCTGAACTGCATAACAAGGCCCTGTCTCAAAAAGACCAAAAAAAAAAAAAGTGCAAAATAAGTAAACCACCAATCCCCCAAAAATATAAAACAAAAGTCCCCCATGGCCTAACAGTGCCTACCATTGTCATCCCAGCACTTGAAGAGGCTGAGGCAGGAGGATCACAAGTTTGAGTCTAGCCTGGGCAACTTTGTGACTTAGCAAGACACTGTCTCAAAATTTAAAAATAAAAATAAATTAAAAATTAAAAATAAAGCCTGGGTATGGCTCAGTGGCATAAGTGCTGCCTGGCAAGCACAAGATCCTTAGTTCAATTCCCAGTACCAAAATAAATAAATAATAAAAATTTAAAAAGGCCGGGGAATGCAGCCCAGCACAAAGGCCCTGTTCAATCCTCAGCTCCACTAAGTAGAGCAATCAGAGTCCCACGTGCACACAGGAGCTCTATCTGTCTCCAGCTCTGCTCCCAATACCCGCCTCCTGGGCGCCCATCCTGTGTCCGTTAGGGAAAGGCTCCAGTGGGGGCTTCCCAGACGGCCCTGGCAAGTGGCAAACAGCAGACGGAGAGAGAAGCAGGGGTGACAGCCACTGCTTGAGGTGGTGGCTAGGCACCTGGACCAGTCACCCGTTGGCAACCCTGAGCCTCCAGGATGCCTGGCCACAGAGCTGGGGTGAGCACTGAGCCTGGGGTGGAAGAATGAGAGGGATGTGCTTCCTGCAACCTGTGTCTGCTTTGTGGAACCCAGGCCTCCCACCAAACGGTATCTTCAGACCTTTTTCGTAGATTTTATTTATTTATTTATTTATTTATTTATTTTTATTTTTTTTTTTGGTGCCAGGGATCGAACTCATAACCTTGTGCTTATGCCACTGAGCTAAATCCCCAGCTTAAATTTTTTAAATAGATTTTGAGATGGGGGCTTTTTTGTTTTTTTTTTTTTGAAGCAGTAATGTATAGTAATGTGTAGTCTAGGCTGGCTTTGACCTCAGTAGGTAGCCCAGGCTGGACACAAACTCATGATCTTCCTTTTCTCAGCTTCTGTGTCCTCAAACACTGAATCTGTCTGACTCAGCCTCCCTGTTACAGCTAGAATTTCACAATGATTCACGATCATTGTGAAAATCAATTTCTTTTTGAGACAGGGTCTCCCTGTGTAGTTCAGGCAGCTTTGAATTTCACGCTGGTCTTGAACTCATGCCTGGCTCAAAGCCAATTTCCAGAACAGCATCTCTATCAATCTTTTTACTTTTTTACTTTTAATTATAAAATATACTATGCTAGTCAGGTGTGGTGGCCCATGCCTGTAACCCTAGCACTCGGGAAGCTGATACAGGAGGATCACTGTGAGTTTAAGGCCAGCCTACATACACTACCTAGCAAAACCCTGTCTCAAAAACAAAAAATATTGAACTGGGAAAAAAAAAAAAAGATAGCCAGGCATAGTATACTAACGCACACCTGTAATCCCAGTGCTCAGGAGGCTGAGGCAGAAAGATGGCTGTGAGTTCGAGGCCATCCTGGGCTAGACAGTGAGTTCAAGGCCAGCCTGCACTGTATAGTAAGACCCTGCCTCAAAAAACAAGCAAACAACAACAGCAACAAAACACAAGAACAAAATAAACAAACAAAAGCCTGCATTTTCAAAACAGATCAGGAATCATTTTATAGAAGTCCCCCAAAATGAGATTTGTCCACACTTGGCCAAAGCCTACCAGCCCTGCCTTACTGAACTCTTTTTTTTTTTTTTTTTAATCGGTCCCAGGGATTGAACTCACGACTGCCTGCTTGCAAGGCAGGTACTTATGCCACTGAGCTAAATCCCCAGCCCGCCTTACTGAATTCTTTCACTGCAACTGATTAGAAAGTAAGTATTAGGACGCAAGTCTGCCAGATCTGTAGCTGTCGCCCCCCGGTCCAGCAGGGCCTAGAACACCTCTCAACAGATGTATGCTGCATGGGTCACTGCATGGGTGGAGGGTGGGGTAGAGGGTGGACGGGTACGAGTCTAGCGGGATGAACAGATGGACAGATGGATAGTGGAGCAGTGGATGAATAGGAAAGAGGGGGATAGATGAATAGGATTGTGGGGATGGATGAATGGCAGACAGACAGGACAGTAGGATAAATAGGTGCTGGGTGAATAGATAGGAGAGTCTGTGAATAGGTGTGTTTGGAGATAGACAAAATTTATCAAGATGTGGCAAAAACAAAACAAAACAAAACAAACCATACCATGTCTCATAGCCATTACAACTGTAACACTGAAATCCCCAGGATGTGACTCTCAAAGTGGAGTCATGACAGCACCCAGGGGTAGCCACACGTCCACTTATCCAGAGGTAACACAGAAATCTTTATGCCTCACACACTCACAGACACGTGCAGTCATCAGCCTCTAGACCCAGTTGCCTTGGGTTCCAGCTCAGCCCCACTGCCTTCTGAGACCCCGACAGCCCTCAGTTCTCCCTGAGCCATACTCATCTCCATTTGGGGACACCAGGATCCACCCCACAGCAATACCGTGAGGACTTGGGAGGAGTTACAAACTTTTAGGGTTCATTTGGGCACGTGGTGTTAAAGCTGCCCATGAGTGGGGACCAACCCTGACTCGTGCGGAGTTTGAGGCCCCACAGAACCTGACCCATCCAAGAAGGAAGCCCGACCAGGAATGAGCCTACCTCCCACTTGCATCCCACATGCCGGGTGGATGACTTTCCAGGGGGGATCCAAGGTACCTTGGTTTTCACTCGGACACTCCGCCGCACATTCACTGTGTCCCCTTTCATTCCACGCTTATGGGATTTCTGTGGAAAAGGGACAGACACAGGGTCACCTCCTTTCCCATGTGCCATGGGGTCACTTTGGTAGGATCACCTCCAAGTCTGCAGGGCTGCGTCTGCTGACTGAGGTCACTGTGGCCCCTGCAGGATGACAGGTGCCTACCTTCCAAGCAGACTATTGGCCTCTGGAAGAGACTGCCCATCTCCCAAAGATCTGGAGCCAGAAGCGAGCAGGCTGGGCAGGAGGAATCGCTCAGCCACAGCCATTGTCTCGCCCCTGGTGTGCTCCTACCTGGCTGCTGGCTGCTGCTGGTTTCGGGAGTTTTTTTATGTGGACGTGGACGGGGGTGTTCTCATCCACGTGAACATGTAAGGGGGGAGTTGAAGAGCGGTCCTTCATGGTTCACTTCTGGCAGGCGGGGGGAGGGCAACACAAAAAAGGCTGATCTGTGGATGAGTAAACTAGGCATGAACACAGAGCTCACAGCCTCCGGCACCCCCTGAGAGCCTAGCCACCAAGCGAGCAGGACAGGAGCCGACTACAGCATGCAGGTGGGACCGCGGCAGGAGCATCATTCACCAGGTTCCTGCGGACATTGCAGTTGGAGCCACTGGGACACTCCTGGTCCAAGCAAGAGAAAGGCCTGTGTGCGGGCCTCAGAGTGGAAACTCCGTCCAAGCCTCCTGGAGGCTGGGAGCTCCCCTTGGACTTAGGATGCTGGGCTGGCAAGCAGGAGTGGCCTTCTACACAGGAAGCTCAATCAGCAGCACATGCGGATTAGCGTGGGACACACAAAGACTGGTTATGGTGCAGCGTCAATCAGAGCGCAGGCAGGTAAAGGACCAGAAATAGCAGCCAGAAACGGTGAGGATGAGGAGGTTGTACAGATTGTAAAGAAACCATGAAGGGCTCAGGACACAGCCCAGTGTTTGAGCACTTGCCTACCATGCATGAGACCCCGGGTTCCATGCCCACGACAAGGCAAAACCAAAAAACCATTAACAGGACAGAACCCCAGCTCTATATCCCTCGCCCACCACCAGCTCCTACCTTCATTCTTTCTTAAAATTTGTTTTCTGGTTATTTTATTGGTACTGGGAATCAAACTCATGACCTCATGCCTGACAGGCAGACACTTCGCTGCAGAGCTGTATTTGGCTTTTTCAGGTTATTTTAAGACAGGGTCTCACTATGTAGTTCAGGCTGGCCAGGAACTTAACCATGTAGTAAGGGTTGGCGTTGAACTCATGGTGATCCTCCTGCCTCAGCCTCCTGAGTACTAAGATTACAGGCATGCATCACCATGCCCAACTTATAAATTTTTTTTTTTTTTGAGATAAGGTCTCACTATGTAGTTCTAATTGGCCTTGAATTTACTATGTAGCTCAGGCTGGTCTCAGATTTGTAGTGATCCTCCTGCCTCAGCTTCTGAGTGTTGGGATTAGAGGCATGCATTGCCACAACTGGCTGAAATTTTTTTTTTTTGGTATTGGGGATCGAACTCAGACCTTGCGCTTGCCAGGCAAGCGCTTAAGCCACTGAGCTAAATGCCAGTGCTAAATTTTTTTTTTTTTTTTTTGTCTTTTTGAGACAGGGTCTCGCTATGCAGTTCAGGCTGGCCTTGAGCTCACTTTGTAGCGCCGGCTGGTCTTGAACTCGCAATGATCCTTCTGCCTCAGCCTCCCAAGTGTGGGGATTACAGGTGTGAGCCACCACGCCCGGCTTCGGCTCTGAAAGTTTTTTACTCTAATTGTATTCTAAAAACTTTAACATTTACCTGGAAGGATAATGTTTTAACAACCTTCTCACTGAAGACAGGCCAAATTAAAAAAAAAAAAATTAAAAAAGCAGCAGCAAGACAGAGCAGAGCATGCATAACTAAAAGCGCAGTACAGAGCACTTGGGCCAGGGGGTGCTGAGTGGGTTGAGGCAGCAAGAGCATTTCTGATTGGGGTCACAGGCCAGACAAGAGACCTCCACATGCAAGTTACCTACCGTCACAGTTACACTGGGTGGGCCACAAGGTGTTCTCAGGACTTTTTTCTGTGTGAGACTCGTTACTCCGTTCTTCCCACACGATGGAAACCTGCACCCGGGCACATGAATCAGATTACAAGCAGAACCCCAGGCTCCCCTACTCCTTACTCTGCGACCACAGACTGCAAGCAGGCTGCTAGGGTCGCAGCCAGGAGCAGCAGCCTAGAGTTCCCGGGGCTCCGGCAGAGAGGCCCAGGAAGGGGGTCAGACACTCGCACTGCTGCCCTGGGCCCCTGCCATCCCATCACACAGATCAGGATGAAAAGCAGACTGCACTTGAGAAGCAGCTAAGAGATTCTGGTGGACAACTGATAGTCCCCACCCAGGTCGGCACCTGGAGCAGATCTGGCTCTGGAGGAAGGCTCAGTAAGTGACTAACGAAGACAGAATGCAATCACCTTTCAAGACTCAGGAGGGCACCAAGCTGTGTCACTAATTGAGCCTGGTCATTTGAGACTCTAAGCAAGATCACAAGTTTGAGCACAATCTAGACAACTGAGTGATTTAGTAAGACCTTGTCCCAAAATTAAAATAAAAGGGCTGGGAACATAGCTCAATGTGAAAGTCTTGGGTTCAATCCCCAGATTAAAAAAAGAAAATTCACTTCACTGTCACTCAAGTTAAAGTTTGAATATTCACTTAGGACAAAAAGGCCTTGGCTACATGAGTTCAAAGCCAGTCTGAACTAAGACAGCAAGTCCCTGTTCCAAAGAGAAGAAAAACCCACTAAAATAATAACTGAGCACTTCAGTACACAAATTGCTTTATATATGTAACACCTTCTAATCCCTTCTAATCATTTAGCCAAATACCAAATCTAAGAAGGCAGAATGCCCGCCACCACACACGGACATGTTTCTAAAGCCATTATGTTTGGGAAAGACCATCAAACCACCCAGACACCACAAACACTCTGTTAAGGGCACATTCACCTATCTTATCATTATTTATTTACACTCAACTTCCAAAAAAAGGAAGGGGCTGTGAAATCATTCTGTTAAGACAAGCGCGACTTGTGCCTGCTTCAAGGAAGCTGTCCCACTGCCAGCTAAAGGAGCCAGGGTGCAGAACTGGGATATGTGGGCACATTTATTTCCTCCTCCCCTTTAAAGGTGACTTCCAAGTTCGCTGGGTGGGACCCACAGCACACACAGGAGGGAAGTTGAAGAGAGAAGCTTCCAGCAGGCCTGGCCTGGGGGTTCCTGACCACCTCTCCCTGCCCTAGGGCGGAGGCGCCCCCCACCTGGCAGTACCTGGGGGAGCAGCCTGAGGACGAGGCAGACATGGCTAGGCATCAAAGCCGCAAAGGTGGGCAATTGGGTCAGCAGGCTCAGCTCAGAGGGAACAGAGGGGCTTGTCAATGAGAATCTCAGGGGCCTGGCATCAAACGTCCTCTCTGAGGGGAGGTGGGTGGAAGCTTTGGGGGTGGCAGTTGGACGAAAACTTGGGAGGCGCTCCTCTACTTTCCAAGTCGCACAGCAACTGTCCTGCCAAAGTGGGGTAGATAGGAGAGGCTGAGCAGGCTGCGTGGAGCTCGTTACGCTGCCGGTAGGCAGGTAGGGAGGGACGGGACCACCAGGCCCAGGCCCCACCCAGGAGGATGGATGGACGGCCGGGCGGCCGGGCGGCTACCAGGGGGAAACCTACGGGCTGGCTGGCGAAGAGGGCAGGTGAGAATCGCTAGGCCCCAAATGGGCCCCCGAGGGGAGGGAACCCGCGCTGGGACCTGGAGGCGTTTCGCGGGCAGGGCCGGGGCAACTGTCTCCTAGGAGAAGGGGCGTTCCCGGGAGAACAGACAACGCGGAGAACCAATCGTAATCGGAGGAGGGAGGCGAAGCGGAGACAGGTGGGCCCTGACCGCGGGGGTCTAGATTCAGGGGGTTCGACGTAAAGCCGCGCAGGGTGCCGACACCCGGAGAAGGGGCGGGGACCGAGGAGGACGCTAGTTGTGGCGCCCAGGGCAGCGGAGGGGCGGCGGCGGTCCAGCTGGCTAGGAGGGGAAGGGGCGGCTTCCGGGGAGGAACGCGGGGCCGGCCACCCACCAGCACGCAGAAGGGCACCGGCCGCTGCCCATGGAGAAGAAGCCAAGCCTGCCCGAAGGCAGCGGAGGTGCGCGGCGCGCCGCCTGCCGGGAGAGGAGGGAGCCGCCGCCCGCCCGTTACAGGAGGAGAAGCCCGCGCCGGGGGCGGGGCTCGGCCACATTCGGACCGGGGCAACGAGCGAGGCCAGGGCGGGGAGCGCGGCGACCTCGCGGCAGGGACGCGCGTGGCGCCCCACGTCCCGCTCGCCCGCGGCGGCCTCTCACCAAGAGCGATACGGCTGCGCCCAGAAACGCCTCCTCAGGAAGTCGTTGAAGTCGGCGGCCTGGGTCGTGCCATGGAGAGGCCGCGGCGGATGCTGTCTGGCTCTAGCGGCCGCTCCTCCCTGTTTCCGCCTCCTTTTCCGACACCCGGCCGGCAGCTCGCCCATTGGCCAGTTCAAACCCCCCCCAGATCCCTTTGGGTTTCGCCATTAGGCCCAGGCCTTGGCGTCACAGAGATGCCCCGCCCCTCTAGTCGTCCCGCCCATTTCCGGGTTGCGCTGTCGTCGCCCAGGAGACGGACGACGCATCCAGGGGGCCTGCTGGGTTTTGCTACGCGAATCAAGGACCCGCTTCCTTTTCCCCCATTTTTTTTCTTTTTTTTTTTTTTTTTTGTACCGGGAATTGAACTCGTGACCTTACGCTTGTCAAGTGGGCGCTAATGCCGCTGAGCTATGTCCCCGATCGTTTTCTGTCATTTTTAAAAAATGTCACAATATCTGTATACTTAAAAAGTTGTACATAAAAAAAGTCGTACATAGAAACTGATAATACAGAGCCCAGCGTGGTGGCCCACTTGGGAGGTTGAGGTAGGAGGATCCTTTCAAGTTCGAGACCAGCCTGGGCTACAAAGTGAGTCCAAGGCCAACCTGAACTGCATAGCGAGACCCTGTCTCAAAAAGACCAAAAAAAAAAAGGAAAGAAACATAATACATTAATGCAAAAGTGAAGGATCCCATTATTCCCATTATTAAGGAAGTTATAGAAATAAAACGAAAACAGTAAAATGTTTTTAAAACATTAACATTTCCCAAGTATCAATTTTATAAATAGAAACAAATTTCACAAATTTTTCTGAGCCCTAGTTAATAAGCTCAGATGTGTGCCGCACGCCCGTCATGGCAACACTGGAGGATGAGGCAGGATCGCTGTGAGGTCAAGGCCTGCGTGGGCAACATAGTGAGGTCAGGCTAGACTGGTCTACATTACAGAGCAAACCCGTCTCAAACCGAAACTAAAGAACATAAACTCAGGCAGCACTAGCGCACCGCTTCAAGGAATATCAAATTGGATTTATTCGTGTGTAGGGTTGAAAGCATGTGCTCATTAAACGATTCTTAAGACATACATACGTTTTTCTAAAGTGTGCTACAGCAGAAGATCATCTGTGTCCGTACCTCTCCCTGTTTTCCATCCTCCTGATTCCCAGACCTCAGGGGACCCTGGAAGCCCCCAAAGTGCTGCCTTTGATGGATTCTGAGGTAAAAGACATAGGAAGGAGACAGGCTGGACTCATGGCAGTAATCCCAGCATTCTGGGAAGCTGAGACAGGAGGATTGTGAGTTTAAACCCAGCTTGGGCAATTTAGTGAGTTTGCAACACTCACAAAAAAATTTTTTGGGGTCAACCCACTTGGAACCCCTTCTGTCATTCTCTCAGACAGAAGCTTTATTTCTCTCAAATGTTTCTGCTTTTTTAAAAATTTTTTTTTCTTGAAGTTGGGGATGTAGAGTCTGGTGTGGTGGCATATGACTGTAGTTCTAGCACTCTGGAGGCTGAGGCAGGAGAATTGTTGCAAGTTCAAGACCAGCCTGGGCTACAAAGTGAGCTCAAAACCAGCCTGAACTGCATAGCAAGAACCTGTCTCAAAAAGGCAAAAAAAAAAAAAAAAGAGGGGCGGGGGGTTTAGCTCAGTAGCATAAGTGCCTGCTTGGCAAACTCAAGGTTATGAGTTCAATCCCTGATACCAAAAAAAAAAAAAAAACCTTTGGGCTGGGGATTTAGCTCAGCAGGCATAAGCGCCTGCCTTACAAGCACGTGGTCGTGAGTTCGATCCCTGGTACTGATTAAAAAAAAAAATTGTAACTCAGTGTGAAGCCCCTGGATGCAATTCCTGTCATAGGACAGAAAGAGGGGGAAATCCTAATTTTTAAATCATACTTTTTTTTTAGGTACTGAGAATTTAACTTGTGACCTCACACTTGCCAGGCAGGTGCTGTGCTGCTGAGCCATATCACTGGCCCCTTAAAGTGTACTTTTAAGAAGACCTCACTTTCAAGACATAAAGTTACCCAAGGTTATCCATATCTAGCTTCCATAACCTTTTTTTTTTTTTTTTGTACCAGGGATCAAACTCATGACCTTGTGCTTGCCAGGCGGGCACTTATGCTACTGAGCTAAATCCCCAGGCCCAGGTTCTATATCTTTATCTCCAGTCTTGTTTACTTTTTTCTTCCAGACCCACCATACCAAATCCCTCAAAGCTACCACAAAGCTAGAAATTAACTAGTTGATACAGTGAAAGGTGGTAACCTGATTTTCAAATGAAGAAACAGATTAAAAGAGATGTTTTAGGCAAAACGTTTTAGAGGGTTGGGGGTTGAGACAGGATCTCGGCTTTGAACCCATTATGTAACCCAGGCTGGTCTCAGACTCTGCCATTCTCCTTCCTCAGCCTCCCTAGTGCTGGAATGAAAGATGTCTGCCACCAGGCCCAATTTCACTGCCTCTTTCTGAAATTCTTTTGCTGTGATAGTCAAGAACATATTCAATGGGCTAAGTTGTGTCCCCATTTCTTTGAGGCAACTCCTGAGACCCCATCCAGTGACAACTTCCCCATCTCCCTTGTAACCCAACCATTTGAGGTTCTGCAAAGATTAACCCCATACTAGCTACTCAGGAGGCTGATGCAAGACTATCATAAGTTTGCAGCCAGCCTGGACAACATGGGGAGATACCATCTCAAAATAAAAATTTTTAAAAGGGCCATGGATATAGCTCAGAGGTAGAGCGCACTGGGTTCAAGCTCCAGTTCTGCTTAAAAAAAAAATCCACAAATCACTACCTCTACCCTCAGCTGATCCCTGATACTGCACAACCATTGCCCTATTTGTCCCTACACCCCTCCTGATAGTAGCTTCTCCAGACCTTTGCTATTTTCCAATCCCATACTTCAGCTCAGTTTTTTCATAGACTAAAATAAAGTTCTCCTTATCTTTAATGTTCCCAAGTGGGGGAACCAAAGGGTGAAGCACACTGTGGTCTGGGACTGGGGATATTTATGTGGACTTGGGTATTATCGAGATGGATGACCTAGGGCCGGGGATACAGCTCAGCGGTATAAGTGTTTTCCTGGCAAGTGCAAGGTCATGACTTCGATCCTCATGAGTTTGATCTTCATGAGTTCGATCCCCAGTACCAGAAAAAAAAAAAAAAAAAAGATGGATGACTAGAATGTGTAGTTCTAGTGTCTGTCAGGTCATTCATTCGTAGGCTAGGTACAAATCTGAAAATAATTGTTGGGCCTGGTGGCACAGGAGGCCTGGGCAGGAGAAGCATTGCCAAGTTCAAGGCCATCCTGGGCTACATAGTGAGTTCATGGCCACCTTGAACTACATAACGAGATCCTATCTCAAAAAAATCAAGCAAGCCGTGCCTGGTGATGCATGCCTGCAATGGTGGGAGGCTGAGGCAAGAGGATGTTGCAAGTTTGAGACCAGCTGGGGCTGCAAAGTGAGTGCAAGTCCAGCCTGAACTGCTTTACAAGACCCTGTCTCAAAAAGACAAAAGAAAAAAAAAAAAAAAAAACCAAAAAACTAGATTATGGTGGCCCATGCCTGTAATCCCAGCGCTTGGGAGGCTGAGGCAGAAAGGTTACTGCAAGTTCCAGGCCAGCATGGGGTATGCTGTGATCTCAAGGCAAGCCTGTACTATATAGTGAGACCATGTCTCAAAAAACAAAAACGGAGCATGGTGGTGCACTCTTGTAATCCCAGAACTCGGGAGGCTGAAGCAGGAGGATGTTGCAAGTTCAAGACCAGCCTGGGCTACAAAGTGAGCCCAAGGCCAGTCTGAACCGCATAACAAGACTCTGTCTCAAAAAAAAAAAAAAGCAAAACACAAACCCAAAAAAGAGAAAAACATTGGGTTGTATCTAGATGTCCGTCTTCCCAAAGCTCATGCTCTTATAGGTAAAACTTTTTTTGTGATATTGGGATATTTAAGGGTATCTGACATACTGGGAGCAAGGGTCCGTAGTACTAAATTAGTCCACTGGTTGCATTAGTGCAGTTCTGGGTGAAAGGCCCCACTCCAGGCGTGTGTGGTGCCGCCCAGTAAGCTTGCGCGCCCGACGGGATACAAGGGACACGGAGGCTGCTGTTTGCTGAAATAACCCTTTCCTCCTTTACCCTGTGCATAGCAGGTATTTTGTCTCAGCAATGAGAAAATACTGAAGATTTGAAAATACTTGTGTTTGAAGTTTAAAAGTGTGGCACCTCTGGCATGCAGCAGGTCCTGAATTTGATTCCCAGTGCTGAAAAAGAAAAAGACAAACAAAAAAAAGAGGACTAATTCATACCCTCATTCCTTGAGAGTCAAAGTATTAGAAGAAAAGTGCGAGTCCAGTTTTATAGACATGGTATATTTTGTTGTTGTTTTGAGCCAGGGTCTTGCTATGTAGTCCAGGCAGGCCTTGAACTCATTATGTAGCCCAGGCTGACCTGAAATTCACAGGGATTCTCCTGCCTCAGCCTCCTGAATGCTAAGATTACAGGTGTGTGCGACCACACTAGGCAAACAAATCTTTTCTTTTCTTTTCTTTTTTGTACCAGGGATTGAACTCACGACCTCACGCTTGGCACTTGTACCAAGCTAAATCCCTGGCCAAGAAATCTCTTTTTTTTTTTTTATAAATCATTTTTGACCTATATCATTGGCAGTTTTTTTCCTCTTTTTTTGCTAGTGCTGTTAATCAAATCCAAACCCTTGGGCATGTGAAGCACATGTTCTACACTTGAATTTTCCCCCAAGCCTTTGCTACTTTTTCCTACAGAGCAGTGGCACCCTAGGAAGCAAGTAGTCTCAAACACTGTTGTAGGTTAAAACTTGATGTGACCTTTGGGAAGCCTTTGTTTTGGTGTAACCTTCAAAATCCAAGGAGGGCATGGTGGTGATGCCTGTAATCCCAGGCACAGGAGGCTGAGGCAGGAGGATAGCCTCCAGTTTGAGCCCAGCCTAAGCTACATAGTGAGTTCAAGGCCAGCCTGGATTACATAGCAAGACTTGCCTAAGGGGAAAAAAAAGTCCCAGTGGCTTCCTGCCACATGTAAAGGAAGGGAGGGAGGAAGGGAGGGAGGAAGGAAGGAAGGAAGGAAGGAAGGAAGAAGGAAGGAAGGAAGGATGGATCAGGAACAGTGTCTTTTGATGGGTTGTGCCCATGTGCAGATGAAGGATTGAGAACATCTGACTGGTCCTGTGTATGTAGCAAATTCACCTGAAGGATTGACAGTAGCACCTTTCTGACTGGCCCTGCGTGTTGGGAGTGTCTCTCACCCTGTTCCTGTCCTGCTTGTTGTGTTTGGGCATGAGATAGGAGAGAATGCAGACCATAGTGTGTTTTGGGTGGAAGGTCACGGGTGTTTTATATAACATTTTGTGGTGCTGGGAATGGAAGGTGCCAGGGCCCCAAGCACGCTAGGCAAGTGTCTGTGCTGGGCCACATCCCCAGCCCACCATCTCAAAATGTTAACAGTAGTGATTTTATAGCCAACAGGGCTGGTGCACACCTGTCATCCCAGCACTCAGCAGGCTGAGGCAGGAGGATCTCTGTGAGTTCAAGGCCAGCCCAGAACACATAATGAGAGCTTATCTCAAATAAAAAACAGTGATTTTATCCTCGTATTTGTTTTTCTAAGGGAACTTGGGTTTGTCTTGTTGCTTAGAAATAACCACAGGTAAAGGTGGAGCTGTGGGCCCAGCACTGGCCCCAGCCTGAGCAACCGTCTTCAAAGGGTGCCGCAGTGCTGAGGGTGCCTGGGTCCTCGGGGCTCAGGCTCCAGCCTCTCCATTTGCCCAAGAGCCTGATTACTGCCAGTTTCCATCCAGGAACAATTCCTCTAGGGTCTGATGCAACGGCCACATCCCTGCCCTAGGGAGGGGAATCCACACTCCCAAATGGGGCTGACTTTGTTTTGTTTTTGTTTTTTGTTTTGTTTCTTAAGACAGGGTCTTGCTAGTAGTCCAGGCTGCCCTTGAACTCACTCTATAGGCGAGGGTGGCCTCGAACTGTCAGGGATCCTCCTGCCTCAGTCTCCCAAGTGCTGGGACTACAGGTGAGCACCACACGCCCACTGAAAAGGAAAACTTAGGTCCACACAAAGACCTGGGTGCAGACATTCACCGGACTTTATTCATAACAGTCCCTAACTGGAAACAACCTTAATATGTATCCATGATCCACAGATAAATAAACTGTAGTCCTGGACTATGAGGGACTCAGCCATGAGAAGGGGGACACCCTGGACACTCCAAGGATGGCCACAAAAGCACCTCGGAGGAGGAAAGCAGACAGACTTGAAAGGCCACTTCCTACGGGTCCTATTCCTATGATGGTTCAGGAACAATGGCAAAACCACAGGGACAGAAATCAAATCTGTGGCTCCCAGTGGCTGGGAGGAGGAAGGAGCGGACTTCAAAGTGACAGCAGGGGGATTTCCCCAGGGACACATTCCAGGTACCAGTTTTAGGTCTTCGCTGGAGGGGTGGTGACGTGACTGTGCTCATCCACCAGACTGGAGGTAAATCTTACTGCATGTGAATTAGTGTTGGTTTTTTAGGACAGGGTCTCAGGCTGTATAGTCCAGGCTGGCCTTGAACTTGTGACAATCCCCCTGCCTCAGGCTCCTGAGTGTGGGGATTACAGGCCTGCACCACCCCTATGGGTTTCTCTATGCAATTTTTTTTTTTTTGTAGGGGGATCAAACTCAGGACCTTGAGCTTGCCAGGCAGGTGCTTAAGCCACTGAGCTAAATCCCTGGGCCCCTTTACACTTTATGGCTACACTGGCCTGGGAGGGGATGGGCTTCAGGTTGCCAGCTCTTTGGGTTCCCATAGCTGGGGTGGCTGTATTCACCCCAGCTGGCTGGAGCCGGCCTTTGGGGGTTAGGAGAGGCAGGCATCTATACTTTAACAGGGTCCCGGGTCCTCAGGAACCCCATGGCCAATGTGGGCTTGGGGCCAGGAACTCAGGACCAGCAGAGAGAGGTCCAAGCTCCCATCTCCAGCTGCTCCTCCACCTCCCTGCTTGGGTGTCACATTTAGGTCCCTGAGCTTGTCACCTGCCCCACCTGTATCACTGCCTTCTGCCTCATCTCAGTTCAAGAAAGCTTGGCTTGGGCCGGGGATTTAGCTCAGCACCCTAAGTGCCCGCCTGGCAAGCACAAGGTCCTGAGTTCGATCCCCGGTATAAAAAAACAGAGAGAGAGAAAAGAAAGCTCAGCCCTCCGCTCGGCAGCCGCAGCAGTCCTTGCTGTGGACTCGGCCTCCTCCCACCCTGCACCTCCAGGCTGAGGCCACTGCGCTGCTGAATCAGCACAGTGGGTTTCACACTTCATCCTCAGTGCAGAGCCAGGTTCGGGTGTAAAACCTTTTCTTCTGCTGCTCCTCTGCTGGGGTGTTTGAATAGAAGTCTAAGTTAGGTGGGCATCGGGGGCAACCCCACACCCCCGAGAGGTGGAGGCCTGGCCCTTTAGTGGCCCCATCCTGGAATAAAAGCCAGAATGCCTTCCACGGCCCTCTCTGCCGTCTCCCACCATCTCCACACACTGGCTCCGCCTCGGCACTGGTTCCAACACTGACCTCCTGACCGGCTCCCTGGCCTGTCCCGCCTGTCGCAGGACCTCTGTCCATGCTGCTCCAGCGCTTGCTGCGCCCTTTCTCCCACATCTCTCTGGCTTGCTCTGGCTGTCCAGTTGCTTCTCACAAATCTTCTTCAGTCGTTTCACCAGATTATGGTTATCTTTTCCACCTATCTCCCCTCAGTAGCACTAAAGAGCCTAAAATCTGGGGGTGGGACCCAGGGCTACCCCTCCCCCTCCAGCCCATTTGCATTGGTTTTATTCTCTGCTGTGTATCCAGTGGCCTGTTCCAGCCCGCAGGAGGGGCAAAATCAATGCCAATTCAATAACCAAGGGGACACCAGAAGATGTGATTTACTCAGGTCATAGTAACCCAGAATTAATGACTTTTTTTCTTTTTAAGATAGGTTTTTTTCCTGGAGCCTTGAAACTAGAGTGAGCCTCCTGTCTCAGCCTCCCCAGTGCTGGGAGTACAGGTGTGCGCCACCGTGCCTGGGTTTTTGTTTTGTTTGGTTTGGTTTTTTTTTTTTTTTTTGAGATTGTCTCCCTATGTAGCCCAGCTGGCCTGGCACACAAGATCCTCCTGCCTTGGTCTCGCAGGTGCTGGAATTACAGATGCGCACCACCACACGGGATGGATGGCTTCAGTTCTCGGAGCAAAGCACCCAGACCACAGTTCCGGGCCAGGGTCCTTCTCACAGCCATGCGGGGTTCCAGACCTCGCCCCCAGGGAGAAGCCTGTTGGACCCTCTGGACCAGGGGTACACACCACCAACGTGAGGAATGGGAAGACACCCGCCCAGGAGCGCACAGCCATCGGAGTCCCAGTGAGGGTGGCGGAGACCAGAGCAGCCTCCAGTGCTGCCGCTGCTGGGGGGCTGTGCAGCAGGCCCCAAGCCCTCCACGCTATCTATCTTCAGTCACCGGCCACAGCAACCCGGCACTCTGGCTCACAAGGTCCAGGCCCTGTCGCCTAGTGCCCTCTGGCGGTGCCACTGGTTAGGGCCATGAGAGGACTCCTGCCTCTCCCCCAAGGCTTCCTCCTATAAACTCGGTTCTGAGGTTCCAATGGTAAGTGCAGACGGGAGGGGCGGAGGGCAGGTGCAGTCAGCAGCCCTGGGTCTGACCAGTGCCTACGCTGACCAGCAAGGTGAGGCCCGCAGTGACATCGGTGCACCCTTAGGTGAAACCTTGCTGCCCGTGCAGCCCTTGAACTACTTCCCACAGGTTTTTTTTTTGGACAGGGTCTGGGTAGGTAGCTCAGGCTGGCCTTGAGCTCACAATGAAACCACTGCCTCAACCTCCCCGGTGCTGTGATTACCAGCACCACCCCCACTCCCAGCTTCACTTCCCACTGGAAGTCTACCGAAGAGAGGGGAAGGCCCAGGCCAGTTGAGATGCAAAGAGGCTGAGGCAGGTGTTAATGCAGTATAAAGTGCAAATGCAGCTGGCTTTTATTGAGGGCCCACTGTGTGCTGCTCCCAGCCTGCTAGGTCCACCCGCCCCCTGCACTTCCCACTGGCGGGGAAGAGGTCCTGGCAAGATCCAGCCTCGAGGTCAAGGAGGGGCAAGGTGGAGGTAGAGGTGGACAGAGGCACAGCCATTCTGTCCTCAGGGAGGACAGGGCCTGGGGTCTGCCCTGCTGGTACGAAGGCTGAGGAGCCATTTCCTGCCCTCTGTCTTGGGCTCTGAGCCTCGTTTTGGCCGTGTGACCTTCGGAAGTGACCGAGATCTGTCTCTGAGTGGTTTCTCCTGACCTAAGATGGGGCCGAGCCTGAGGTGCCAGCAGGTCCCCTGCCGGCTCTGGCTCCAGTCAGCAGTCAGTCTCCGCCTCTGCTCCCGGACGCTCCTCTGGAGCCATCATTCAGCCTGGCAGGACAAGGACCCTGAAGGGCAGGATGCCCAGATGCCCAGTGAGGGGACTTGTGGAAGCAGAAGGCTGGATGGGATGAGAGAAAGAGGACTCAGACGCAATCAGACGAACGGTGCAACGGCCAGGGACAGGAGGGATGCAGGGACAGCCAAGGACACACATGGGGACGAAGGCAGAGAGGGGGAGGCAGAGGCGGGGGCGGAAGCTGCAGAAGGGAGGGAGGCCCAGGCCCCTGGTCCCCGCTGCTGCACCTAGAGCTCATCCCGGGGGTGCGGATGGAGGCTGTGCCCGCTGCTTCCCGCCAAGTCCAGGCGGGGGTCACGCAGGGTCTTTTTAGAGCCAGTCCAGCTAATGAGGCGGCCGCTGTCATCGTCCCAAGGGGAAGATGTTTCCGTGTCACTGAGCCAGCCGGTGTCCCCTGCATAGTGGGTGGGGGAGGCGAGCAGAGGCCGGGCGGAGAAGGCTCTCAGGTCACGTGGCCAGAAGTGCGCCTTGTACTGCTCACTGCGGGGGTGTGGAGGGACAGTGCGGGTGACCCCTCCACCAGCTGGACTTCTCCAGGGACCCCATGATGCCTCACAGCAGCCCTGACAAATGGGACTTCTGTGATCCCCATTTTCCATGTAAGGATACTGGGGCTCAAAGCAAGAAGTTATCAGATTAAAGACTGTTTGGCCAGGTGTGCTGGCTGGTGCACACCTGTAATCTCAGCATTTGGGAGGCTGAGGCAGGAAAACCGCCACAAGTTTGAGGCCAGCCTGGACTACAGTAAGACACTGTCTCAAAACAAAGCCCCAAAAGGAAAAGGTATAAAAATAAAAATAAGCCTCCCCTCTTGGCCAAGTTTGACTTACTGGGGGAGCTGCCCAAAAAGGGGACCCCCTGAAGCCCAACCTGCCCCCAGGCTCACTTTGGGTGCTGGTCGAACATGATGGGCAGGAACTCGTCCACGGGTACCATGCGGCGCAAGGGCTGTGAGGCCAGCAGCTTGCGGGCACCTGCCAGGCTCAGAGTATAGGCCAGCGTCCAGTAGGAGTAGCCGGCCACCACTAGGCCTGGCAGCCCCTCCACGGCCATTTCCTCTTCGGGGTTCACTTGCTTCCGGCCGAGGTAGCTGCAAGTGACACCGAGGCCCCCATCACTGCAGGTCCTGACTCTCTGTCCCTCCCTTGCTCTGGGGTGCAGACGGCCTTACATCAGGTCCCACCGTAGCTTCTGCAAGGCCACCTCCTCCATCAGCCGCTCCAGCCGGCCCCGGAAGTTCCTCTCAAAGCGGACGTCGTCTTCAAGCACCAGTACCTGGGCCAGGCCTCTGGCGACCATCTGTGGTCCGTGATAGGGTGAGAGAAGGCTCTGCGGAGCGGCACTGTCCCCTTCCCACCTGCCTACGGCTCTTCTCAGTGACAACAGCTCCCTGCGGTCGGCCCTGGGCGTGCCATGCTGCTGCTCCCCAGCCTGCTGGGCTCCCACTGCACAGTGACTAAATTCTCAGCCCCACCCAGGCACCAAGTCTCGCCAGGCTCCAGAGCAGCTCTCTGGAGAAAATCATGGTGACCACCACCGTCCTGCTCCCTTCACTGAGGGCAGGGGCTGTGGCTCATCTCCAGGGATGCCAGGGGCAGGAACTGTGACATGGGGATGGACAGTGGCTCATCCATGGTCTTGCTATGTAGCCCAGGCTGGCCTCAAACCTGTGGCAATCCTCCTGCCTCAGCCTCCCGAATGCTGGGATTACAGGCATGCGCCACCACACCCAGCACTTCAACCTTACTGCTGACCTGAAGGATTGCTCACTTGGGCCTCCAGAGCCTCTCAGAGGGAGCTAGGCTGGGGGAGGAGGGGAGACCCCAACCCCCCACATCACAAGGAGAAATATTTTTTGTAGCTTTGTTCTTTTTGTTTGTCTGTTTGTTTGTTTTGAGACAGGGTCTCACTGTATAGCCCAGGCTGGCCTCGAACTCATGGCAATCCTGCCTCAGCCTCCTGGGATTACAGGTGTGCGCCAGGACGCCTAGCAGTAATTTGGGAAATATGAAAAAAACATGAAATTCATTCCGTAAGTGGCGAACTATGTCATCCTCAAATTTTAAAGACAATAAAAAAAAATACAAACATAAGCTCACAGACTTGCACATGTGAAATAAAAATAAAGAAAAGGAGGGACCGGGGATATGGCTCAGTGGCACAGTGTCTGCCTGGCGAGTGTGAGTTCGATCCCTGGCACCCAAAAGCTAAATAAATAAATAAAAGTTAAAAAAATAAAGACAAAGAGAAAATAAAAACAAGGAGTAAAGGCAGGTGGTAGCGCTCACCTATAACCCCATTCACAAGGCTTAGGAGGAGGATTGTAAGATCAAGGCCTATGCGGGCAACGTGGTGAGACCCTATCTCAAGAATCTAAGATGATTCGGGTTACAGCTCACTGGTGGAGCACTTGCCTAGCACGTGGAGCCCTAGGGTTTCATGGCCGTAACACACATGCACTGCACGCGTGCACGCACACACACGTGTACACACACGCAGGAATTCAGCTCTGTGCCCTCTGAGGGCCCGCAGCCTCCTTCCCCAGTCCTCTGGGCCCCCCAGGTGCAGAGCACCTCCCCGCATCCGCTCCTGGACCCCTCCTGCCTGGGCCGGGCCAGCCTGGCCCCTGCTCCCTGCAGGGCACCCTCACCTCTTCCCAGATGGAGTAGTGGCTGAGGAAGCAGCCCACCTCGCCCTTGGTCAGCGTGCGGCCGGAGTAGGGGTCCTGGTAGCCGGGGAGCAGGTCCACGCCCAGGCTCCTGAGGACACTGCTGTTGAGCATCCTGTGGGACACGGGGACTACGGTGACAGGTGCTGGTCAGGGCCCCTCAAGGCGGCCTGACCTGCATACACTGGAGACAGTTGTGCCTGAGTCTAGGTTGAAGGCGGTTTCAGCTTTGTGGCTCTTTCGTGTGGCCAGAAACTGTCAGCCACAGGGCCTGGAGAACCACGGTCACCTCAGAAGGCCCAGGGAAGGGGGAGGTGGGGCTGCAAGGCTAGTGGAGGGGCCCAGGATGGGTGTGCGTGACATGCCAGAGACTTCTTGGGCAGAGTCCCCAGCTCAAGATGGACACCCTGAAGTCAAAGAGCTGGGAAGCTGGCAGTGGTGGTGCACATATGTGATCCCAGAACTCTGGGAGGCTGAGGCAGGAGGATTGCAAGTTCTAGCCTGGCCCAGACAATTTAATAACTTAGAAGACATTGTCTCAAAATAAGTAAAAAATGGCTGGGGTGTCATTCAGTGTCAAGGCCTTGGGTTTAATCTCCAGTATGAAAAAAAGGGGAGACTGGGGTATAACACAAATGGCAACCTGGCTCAGGTCCCCAGGAGAACATAGTGGGCTGAACCCCAGCCCATCAGAGACCTGAGTCCAGGGTGAAGGTGGAGACTGGGCCACCTAACTTCCCAGGGCTCAGGACCTGTCCTGCTAACCTTCGCTGACCAGGTCACAGGGAATCTTAAGAAGGCGGGTTATTAGCCATTTCCACCATGGGGCCGGCCTGCCTGGGCTCACACAGCTGACCCCAGCCCTGGAGCACTGACCCCTGTTCTAGCTCCTTCCAGTGGGTCGAGGGAGGTGCCTTGTCCTGCATCTGCCTGCCCAGAACATCCTGAGACAGCACGACTCAGGCCCGGTTTGGGTTTTTGGTTTGTTTGTTTGTTTTCTGAGACAGGGTCTCACTTCCTGTAGCCCAGGCTGGCCTTGAACTCACTGTCCCTTTGAACTGGCAGTGATCCTCCTGCCTCAGCCTCTCCAGTGCGCGGCTTACGGGCATGCGCCATCCCACTCAGCTCACTCGGGCTCTATTCAATGCCTCCTGGAACCTCATTTGCCCCCTCTGCTCTGCCCACTCTGGGAGCTCAGGGAGGTACCATGGCACCCCACGACTGCATCCCACAGAGGCTTACCAGCCATCCACGGCATCCACCACGCGCCCCGAGATCTCCATCTCCCAGAGTGAGCTCAGCATGCGCTGGCGGCGGCTGGGCCTGCGGGCCAGGCTGATGACAAAGACCTGGGGAGCAGAGGCTGGCTGCAGGGGAGGGGAGGGGAGCACCCAGGCCCCCGGCTCAAGCCCAGTACCACAGATTGGGGGACTCACCTCATCAAACACCATCTTGCTGGGCCTCTTCGGGGGGCAAGACACATGAGCAGACACCTGCATGGGGGGCCCATCCACTGCAAAGGGAGGTGTCCCATGTGAGTTCCAGCCCCCTCAGCAGAATGCTGGAGCCCAGGAAAAGGACACCAGACCAATCTGATGGCACATGCCTGTCATCTCAGCACTCAGGAGGCTGAGGCAGGAGGCTCACCACAAGTCTGAGGCCAGCTGGGTTACATAGTGAGACCCTCAGAAAACACTAAAGAAAGAAACAAAGAGGCAGTGAAGGAAGACAGGGGCACAGGCTTCCTGGCCTCACCGAGCGACTGCAGGATCAGGTGGACGAAGTTGACCTTCTCCTCCTCCAGCCCCTCGCGGGGACCCACGGCCACATTCATGTAGCCAAACTGGTGCTCGTTGCATATGTAGACCGAGACCCCTGCAGAGAAAGGCGAGTGAGGGCCAGTGGGGCGGGGCTCAGGGGGCCTGCTGGGCGCTTCGGCGGTGCTGCTGGCACCCAAACCTGACTGAGTCTCCCGGGGATGTGGGGCCCACCTGCAGCTGCAGGGACAAAGGTCTCAGCTCAGCTGTCTTTGGGGCTCCAGCAGGGGGCTAGAGCCACGCTCTGCGTGGTAGATGGAGGTGAGGAAAGCACCAGGGACACCAGTGAGCTGTGCAGCTCCAGCACCTAAGTCTCCAAGTCCCCACTGTGCAACCCTAATCCAGGGACTGGCAGCTATTTTTTTGGTACCAGGAATCAAACTCAGGACCTTGTGCTTGCCAGACAGACACCTGCACCGCTGAGCTATGCCCCCGGCTGGAACACACCCCTTCACTCCCCCGTGTCCCTTCCACGAGTCCACCACGTGCCGGCCACAGTGGCCTCTTCCCTGTAGGATCTGTCACTGTGCCAGAACCATCCTGGAGACAGGTGCACACGTCTTTTTCATTTTTTTGCAGTGCTGGGGATTCCCAAGCCTGGGCTGGGCAAGTGTTCAGCCACTGAGCTTCCCTTTTTTTTTTTGGCAGAATTGGAGACTTAACCCAAAGCCTTTGTACTGAGTTACACCCTCAGTCCTTTTTATGTTTTAAAATTTTATTTTATTTATGTTTTGTTTTGAAACAAAGTCTCACTATGTAGCACAGGCTGGCCCTGAACTTACAGCTAGGTCACTAAATTGCCCAGGTTGGCCTTGAACTTGGGATCCTCCTGCCTCAGCCTCCCAGGGTGCTGAGATTGCAGGCCTGTGCCACTACACCCAGCGTGCATGGTGTATTTGAAAGCCAAACCCAGGCCGGGGATTTAGCTCAATGGCTTAAGCACCTGCCTGGCAAATGCAAGGTTGTGAGTTTGATCCCTGGTACCAAAAAAAAAAAAAAAGCCAAACCCATACCCAGCCGGGCACAGATCCTAGCCCAGGGTGGGTGCAGGATGGTCATTAAGCCTGAAAGATGGACACAAAACCGTGCTTGCCTGCATTCTTTTTTTCTTGTCTTTTTGAGACAGGGTCTCACTATGCAGTTCAAGGTGGCCTTGAGCTCACTTTGTAGCCCAGGCTGGTCTCAAACTGGCAATGATCTTCCTGCCTCAGCCTCCCGAGTGTTGGGAGTACAGGTGTGAGCCACCACACCCGGCTGCTTGCTTGCATTCTTAAACCAACACCCACAGACGAGGGCTGGCAGCTCACCCCAGCCCTGGATAAGCGAACTCCTCCTCCCATTTGTCCACGCTGCGGACTTCCCCACCTGGGGCATGGAAAAGAAGATCACCGCACCCTCTCTGGTGCCTCAGGACATGCTGCTAGCTCGGGTGCAAGGCTTCGGGGTTCAGAGCTGAGCTGTTCTTCACCTACCACACAGGCTTCACAGCTTGACCAAGTCTCGGTCTATATCCTGAATTATGACCTCTGCAGCCTTTTCAAGGACAGCACAGTACAATGCCTGGGAGGCTGAGGCAGGAAGACTGCCACAAGTTCGAGGCCAGCCTGAGCTACACAGTGTGTTCAAGACCAGCCTGAGCTACATAGCAGAATTCTGTCTCAAAAGAGAAAAAAAAAAAAAAGAAAAAAAGAACAGCACCCAACATTCATATCTCTCTCCTCTTCAGCCCTTCCACAGCCCTGGATTTATGTCATCCACAACCAAACACCTCTGGTAACTTTCATCTGAAAAATAACTGGTCGGCATGTGGCGCAGCGGTAGAGCATGTGCTTAGCATGATCCCGAATACAGAAATAAAAGGGCTGGGGTGCAGCTCAGTATTGCAGTGCCTGCCCAGCATGCTGGAGGCCCTTCTGGGATCATCACACACACACACACACACACACACACACACACACACACACACACACACACACACAAGATAAACTGGCACTGTGGCCCCTCACTCACTACCTCCGCCCCTGCCCTCTCTCTCCTTCTCTCCCTGGTTTTATAGACAGGCTTACTATGGAACCCAGGTGGGCCTTGAACTTGCAGCAATCCTTCTGCCTCAGCCTCCCAAATTCTGGGACTGCAGGAATATGCTACCACAGTGGGAATTGCCTGTCCTCTCATGTTCCCTGCTACCACAGGGCCCTTGCATCTGCTGTTCCCGCTGCCTGGAAAGCTCTTTCCTGCCCTTGTGATTGTCTGCCCATATTTTAGCTCTGAGATTAATCACTCACCTTCTCCAGTAGCTTTCCCTGACCAGGCCAACTCTAGGCTAAGATTCCAGAGCACCTATAATCAGAATTCTCCTTCTTGGCTCAGCTGTGACCAGAATGGAGGCTCAGAGGACAGGGACTGGCATGTGGCAGCTGGTCCATAAATGCTCGCCTAGTAAAGGAATGAGAGCACCTAACCCACTAGGGTGGGGTTCAGGAAAGGCTATGACCCGACGGACAAACAAGAGCTAATAGGAAGAAATGCAGAGCAGAAATGGGAACAGAATGTGCAAAGGCCCCGAGGCCTTGAGGGATAGACAGCAGGCACAGGTCCTTACCAGCAGCCTCACAGGCATAAGCGAAAACAATGATGTCATCAAATGGCCATGTGTAGTTGGGGTGAGGGGGATAGAAGGCGAGCTGGTCTGTCCCCTCTGCCCTCAGTGATACCAGAAAGGTGGAGTGGACCATGGGGACCCGGAAGCAGCCCCGGCGCTGGCGGTTCTTGGTGGGGAAGTAGTCGGTTGTACGGCGGTAGTAGCCCTGGAGATGGGACACACTGGGCTGCAGGGATCCCTGGCCACAACCCCCTGAGCCTGCAGGCTCCCAGCTGAAGTCCCCCGGGCTCCCACAGCCTGCCCAAGCTCACCTGGGGGGTGATCCCGCACCAGAAGTTGGAGTAGTAGGTCTGTGAGTCCAGCATGGGGGCCACCACCGGCAGCCCCTGCTCTGTCAGAAACCGCAGCGTCTGGTTGTTGGTTAGAATGTTGTCAGTGTCTGCAAACTGTGGGGAGAGGACATCGTGGGCCTCAGCACTGCTGAGTTGTAGCCCCCAAGGAGGTGGCTGCGCGGGGGTCTCCCCAGGCCCTCAGAGGCCCGCAACAGGAGTTCCCTTGAGCTGCAGGTCACCCAGAATCTGGCCTGGGCACCAGCCGAGCAATGGACCCTCGAGACCAGATCTGCATGGCCTTGAACAGACCTGAGCAGCTGATCAAGGACCTTCTCTGAGAGCTGCCTGAGGCAGTAGATGCAAACACTTCTGGCCAGCGCTAGTCTGCAGAGCTCAGCTCTGTAAATTCCGGGCATACCCCAGGAATTTAGGCCCAGAACTTACCCTAAGACCTGTCTCAGGGAGCCATGTTTATTACCTAGCTGGAGCTTGAATGTCAGGAGCCACACTCACATTCGGTCTGGCCCTACACCAAGATTTCTACAGGGGTCATGAGATGTAGCCCTGGCTGGCCTTGAACTTGTGGTGATCCTCCTGCCTCAGCCTCCTAAGTGCTGAGATTACAGGCATGTACCACAATGCCTGGCTCAGAAGCCCAGTCCTAAAGCAGGCTTCCTTACCAGGATGTAGTCAGCCCCCCAGTCCCTGGCAAAGGTCAGGGCTTCTTGCTTCAACTCCATCAGAAACTGGTGCCTTTCTTTGGTCCAGTGCTTGGGGCCCTCCTCATCAGGGTAGGACCTGAGTGGGTAAAGAAATGAGATGTGTCATGGCACAGGCGGGCATGGCTCTGTGTCATGGCGCAGGCGGGCCTGGCTCTGGGCCTCTGCCCTCCTCTCAGTCACACCTGGGCTCCCCCTCGGGCCTCCAGATCACAGCTGCGTAGTGGTGGCCCATGGCCGCCAGCCACTCCTGCAGCATCGCCGTGGTATTGTCCATGTTGTGGTCCGTGGCGCACCTGGGGACGTGGGAGGACAAAGGCTGAGGGGCCACAGCCACAGGACTGAACCCCACAGCGCCAACGCTCGAGGCCGGCCTCTTCTGGGAACAGCACCGGATCATCACCCTGAGACCTGCCTCGTGCCCTCAGACAAGTGTCACCCTTCTCCCCTTAACTGCACCTGTCACAGCCCAGATTAAAGAGGGCGTTTGAATGCCTGCCCCTCACCTTTGCTGGTCACTTTCCCTCCAGGCTGTGTGACCCCCAGCCAGGCCCTTTGCCTTTCTGAATGGGGACTGCACAAAAGCCACTGCTTTCCCTCACCCCCAGGGGCTGTATCAGGATCAAACACACCGTGCTCCCTGAGTGCGAATAGGCCGGGCTCTGAGGGCCGCAGAGCACAGCCTTCCGGGCCTGGGAAGGGGCCCCCATTTGGAGGTGGGGGCTTAGCCAAGAGCCCAGGGATCAGGAGATGCTGCCCCTTTAAGCCGGCTCCCCAGAACTGAAGATTAACTACGTGTCAAGCCCTGTGGGGTGGTAAGGCACTCACTCCCCATCTGTGGCGATTGTGGGCGCCTCCCCAGCCACGGCCCCACCCCGACAGCTTTGGTGTGTGTGGCGAGGAGAATTTGTCATTTTTCTCCCGCGTCCCAGCGTCCCAGCCTCAGCTCGGCTCCTCCCTGTCTGGCTTTAACAGACCCTGGTTGTGGCCTCTGATTGCAGCGCCCCCGGGGGACACCAGAGGTCAAGATGGGGAGGACGTGGCACCAGCTCAGCGGGAGGCAGCAGCCAGATTCCCCCACCTGCTCCCCAGGAACTTCCAGTCTGGTGTCCCTGCCACGCGGGACCCCAGGGGACCCCAGAGCGCCCAGTTTGCTCCACTCCGAGCCCAGCCAACCACAGGTCCCGAGGGGTTCCGCCTGGGACAAAGGCTGGAGCAAGAAGGTCTGGAGCTCACAGACTCCGGAGGAGGCCCAAAAGGAGGTGCAGAGGGCTGGAAGGAGAGGCCGGGGATCCCCCCCGTTGATGTGGGGCCTCAGACATCTGTCCTTGCCCCTCCCAGAAGACAGGGGTCCTGTCCTGGGCCCGGGGCAGCAGAGGGCCTGTCTGGGAGGGGAGGCCCCTATCGGGCCGTTTAGGAGAGAGGAACAGTGGGGTCGCCCGCGAGGCTGGGGGTTACATGCCCCGGGGGTCCCCACAAGCCAGGTCGCTCACCAAAGGGCCAGCCTGGCCCGGGGGTAGTCCAGCTGCTCCAGGGCGCCCAGGTAGTGGGGCAGGGAGTGCTCGGCATTGCGAGCCAGGATGGCCAGGACCACAGAGGGCAGCGGCGGCTCGGCGACCCCTGAAGCCCGCAACTGCAGCCCCGTCAGGAGCAGCAGCGCGAGCAGCGGGGCCGAGCGCATGGCTGGCGCGGGGCAGCTGCGGGCCCCGGGCTCGGGCCCGGAGGGGCGGGGGCGGGGCGGGAGGGGCGGGGGCGGGGCCGCGGGGCCTGGGGCGGGGCCGGCCCCAGCGGGGCGGGCGCTCGCTCCTTACGCGCGTGCCCGCGAGTCCGTGCCCTCCCCTCCGCCGGGTGTCGGAGAGGGGAAAAGGAGGCGAGGCGGAGTCTGGGGTGACGGCATCGGAGAACACCCACTCCTCGCACCCTGAAACCGCAGCCCCCCGGAACCCGGACTCTCCCGATCCCGAGTCCCTCTACGCGCGAACCTCGGCTGCAGACCCCGCGTGGCCGAACCCACCCGGCGTGGCAGGCTCAGAGCCCTGGCTCCCGCCCTCGCCTCTGCCCGGGGCGCCCTCTGGCGGACCCAGATGGGAACTTCGCAGGCGGCCGAGGACACTCGTGGGCCCAAGGGGAAGCCCCTGCTGGGGGTGCTGGAGAGGACAGAGTCGGGGTCCTAACCTGGGGACGCCATCCCCCGGTGCTCCTCGCCTGGCTTCCCGGCGCGTCAGCGTCCTCGCCTCGGAACCGACACCAGGACTCCTCCGGCCCTTTAAGAGAGCAAAGCCCGCTCAGACAAGTGTAGGATTTGGGGACACAGAGCTCCCTGTGAGCCCCAACTCCTATCCCCACAGCAGGGGTACAGCCTCCCCCGGGGCAGGCCCAGGCCCTAGGATCCCGCGGGGCTGGAAGGGAATCTCAGCTCCCTTAGGAGAGGGACAGAAAAGGGGAGGACCCTGGCGGCGTCCGAAGTGGGTCCTGTTTGGGTCTTGGCTGGGTGTTTGCCTCCTGCCTTTCCTGAGTCTTAGGTCCCCACCAGTACATCCGCTGAGGGCACCACCATCCCCGGAAGCAGACAGAGCTGCAGAGGAGAGACCCCCCTATACTCACTCCCCAGCGATTGGAAGATCTAGGTTCCCTTCAGCCTCTTCCAGGATCAGGGAGTGGGACCGTGCTCCCCAGGTGACAGCAGCGGGAGAATGCCTTCTGCCCAGGAGTCCTGCCCTGGCCTGGCCCGAGGCCTCTGCCAGGTTCCATCACAGCTTCCAGCCAGTGGCCCTGCAAGAAAAGGAACCCAGAGTCCATAGAGGTGCACAGGTTACACCCCGGCAGTGGGAGCCTCTGGCAGGAAGGCAGGCGTCCTCCCAGGTCGGGAATCCCTCTCTAAATCCAAGCAACATCCACCTTCTTGCCCAGCCCAGTCACCCCAGAGCCTCTGCCCACCCTGTTGGTGGTGGAGGTGCTGCGGTCTGAATGCTGTGACGCCAACATCCATAAACTGAAACTGAATCATCAGTGTGGTGGTACTGAGGCCTTTGAGAGGTGATTAAGTCAGGAGAGAGATTAGTACCCTTATTAAAAAGGCCTGTCACGGCCGGCGATCTAGCTCAGCAGCAAAGCTCCCGCCTGGCAAGCGCAAGGTCCTGAGTTCAATCTGCTCCCGCTCCAAAGGCCAGACACCTAGCATGGCTCAGTCCTCAGGACTGGAAAAAAAAATTGAATGTAAAACAAGAATCTAAATAGTAATAAACCAGGCATAGTGGCACATGCCTTAGTCCCAACACTCAGGAGGCTGAGACAGGAGGATGGTTGTGAGTTTGAGGATAGTCTGGACTATGTAGGGAGTTAAAGGTCAGTTTGAACTACATAGACCCTGTTTTAGTAAACCAGACGTGGTGATGCATTCCTGTAATCCCAGCATGCCTGAGGCAGGAGAGTCATTACAAGTTCAAGACCAGTCTGGGCTACACAGTGAGCTCAAGTTCAGCCTGAGCTACAATAGTGAAACCCTGGCCAAAAAAAAAGTCAAAATAAATAAATATGCAAATAAACATTGTCCTGTCTAAGGTACTTTGTCACGGCAGCCCAAATGAATGGAGAGAAGAGACTCCTCCTGACCCGGAGTCCAATGCTGATTCCTTCCCTCCTCCCTGCTGGGCCTCAGGGTCCTCATCCCTCCTGCCGGGAAAACCCCCCTCAACTTCACTCTCAGCCAGGCTCACTGCATCCCATTTCCTGTGCTCCCTGCCCCTCTCAGCAGAGTTTCAGACGGCTCAGTCCCCTCAGCGTCACAAAGGTCTCCTGCCACCTTCTGGAGAGAGTGGAAGACATCTCCCTCCCTGGAACTCATTTCCTCACCCACTAAGCTCTCTCCTGGCAGGCACCAAGCCAGCCCCTGCGCCGCCTGTGTGTTCCGGGCAGAGGCCCCCAGGACTGGACAGCCCCCACCTCCACGCCGCGCCCTAGCTCCCCTTGTATCCCCATCTCCCTCTCTCTGGGTCCTCCCTCCCGAGTGCAGAGGACTTGTGTCCCCCAAATGCAACTAAGGCGTCCACACGGGGCCTGCAGCCCGGTCTCTCCCGCCAAGCTCCGGAGCCTGCTCCCCGCTTTACCTCTGTTCACTGCTTGATCCAGGTCAAGGTGGCTCCTGCTGGACTGGTGCCCTCCAGCCAGTCCCCCAAGGGACACTTGCAGCCTCCCTCCTGCGGTGACCACGTGGACTGCTCCCTGTTTCTAGAAACTGGACCCTCGCCACTGCCCACTTGGACCACCCGTCCAAAACAGAACCGGCCCCCACCGCCGTGTCAGCCCCCAACGCCTCCTGCACATGCACAGCCACCTCTCTCCTGCACTGCCCCTCGCTGCTCAGCATCAGGACCACACACGTGGACACTGCTGCCGCCAGGACCACCACCACCACCACTGCCGCCGCAGCTGCCACCAGTGGGCTCTCTGCCTGCAAAGCCCCAGCCGCAGGCCCTCGGGGCAGCCAGGCCCTGTGCAGCCTGATCCCTGCTCCCGCCCCTCTCACCTTCTGCCCCGCCAAACTGGACAGCTTCCAGCTTCCAGAGCGCTGCACAGTTCCCAGCTTTCCTGTCCTGTTTTCTTGTTTTCCTGCTCCCTCTGTCTGGCCCACCCTCTCGCTTCTTGGAAAATTCCTATCCTAGATCCCTGAAGTCTCTACGCAACTTCCTCTGGGAAGCCCTGATTGCTGTTGCATGAGGCAACGCACCCTGCGTGGACCCTGTGTGACCACACACACAGCGCAGGTGCTTCCTGAGAACTTGAGGTCCTGAGGGCCTCTGCTTCTACAGTGCTGTGTAGGGAGACACAAGAGAAATGAGCCATCTGTCAACAAATAGGTGATTTGACGTAACAGCACATGCTATGAACAAATAAAACCAAGCAAACAAGAATACACAGGAGCTGGGACGGAGTGGTGCCCAGACAGTGGGGCCTAGGAAGGCATTTGAGAGCACAAGGAGGCATGGATCAAGGGAAGCTCTAGGAAAGGGTTTCTGCAATGGAGATGGGTGGTGCAAAGGTCCTGGGGTAGAAGAGCCAAGGGGGCCAATACAGCTGGAGCAAAGGGAGAAGAGAAGAGTGGGAAGAGAGTAGGGCAGGTGAGCCCAGCCCAGTCACCCAGGGCCTTGGAGCCAGGGCTAGATCTTGGATTTCATTTCTAGCAGCGCTGAAAATGGAACCTATAGCTTCACACATGGAGAGCACATGTTCTTTCCAGCTCCTAGAATTTTCCTTATTGTTTTGCAGTGCTGGGGATTGGACCCAGGGGTGTTCTCCCCCTGTGCTATACCCCCAGTGCCTTTGCTCTTTAAATCTTGAAACAGGGTCTCACTAAATTGCGCAGGCTGAGTTCCAACTTGTGAACCTTCTGCCTGTGCTCACCGTCACCGTAGCTGAGACCACAGCTGTGTACCGTTGTGCCCAGAGATGCCTGGATTGGTTTTTTAATTGCAGTGCTGGAGGCCGAACCCCCAGTGTCTACACTCGGTTACATTTCCAGTCCATTTGCGTTGTTTTTACTTTGAGGCAGGGTCTCGCTGAGTTACTAACTTGCCCTCAAGGTTGAGCTCACACTTGAACCCTCCTGCCTCAGCTCCCCCAGAGCCCTTGTGTGATAGGTGTGTACCGCCCTGTCCAGCTCCTGGAATTTTTTAAGAATTAGGTAGGAAGACCTGGGGAAAGTTTGCAGGGAACAGTATGGTACATCTGAAAAGCACACGGTGGCTGCCCCCTCAGGAGGCTGACAGGAGCCTAAGGTCAGAAGCCGGACACCCCAGGACAGGAAGAGATGGTTCTGGAACTGAAATCGAAATGGGGCAGAGCCTACAGACCTTGTGAAGTTGGATGTGGAGAAGGAGAGCAATCAGGGTGGCTTTCAGCTCTGGCTTGAGATAGGTCATTAATAAATGGGACAGAGTTGAGAAAAAGCAGACAGAGGGTGAAAATTGGGCACTGGGCTGAGTGTGGTGGTACACATCTGTCATCTCAGCACTTGGGAGGCTGAGGCAGGAGAATCATCATGAGTGGGAGGCCAGTCTGAGTTACATGGTGAGTCCAAGATCAGTTTGGACTACGCAGTGAGACAAAAGCAGAACAAAACAAAACACAGAGGGCACTGTTGTGGGCCTCATTTCGAGCCTCTCTGTGGACCTCCGGGAGGCCATGTGAGCCCTGCAGCAGGTGCCTGACCCCCACATTTCCCTGCAAGACAGCCCCAAAACAGAGCCCACAGTGGCGGGTGGGCTCGGCAGAGAATCCGGCAGGGTCACTGTTGGAGGGTGGGGCCATCTGCTGCCTACAATCCCATCTACACTCAGGATTTTGCTCCCTGACCCAAAGAATCATAACACGTACACTGCACAGGTGACACTGGCCGAATTCACAGAAATCCTAAAGGCCTGGAACTCAGCAAAGCACAGTCCGTCCTGTTTGGCAGCACCAGCCTCACATGGAGACGGGGAGGGCAGAAGCTCTGGGAGCGGAGTGCAAGCTACCTGTCAGGGTTTTTTGGTGCCGTGCAAGGCTGGGGCTGGAATTTAGGGCTCTGTGCATACTGGGCAAGTGGTGTACCACCAAGCTATACCTGAGCCCGAAACAATCTGTGCTTAATCAAGCTTCTAAATAAGCCTACGGCAAGCAAAAGTCTGAAATTGCTCCTCTGCAGGGCTACAGCCTCATTCTCTCACATAGGGTGCAAACCCGGAGAATGATGACTGTTGGTGCCCTTCTGGCCCAGTAGGGTCCAGACCCAACAGGACCAGCACCTAGACAGGGTTCCTGCCCCTTGGCCGTCGCACCCCACCAGCACTGTAGTTCCGGATAAAGCCAGGTGGCGGCGCCAGCATCTCAGGCTTCACTCTGGCATGGTGAACTAGAGACCCCAAAAGGACTGTCACCTTCCCCAAGACCCTCATCTTGCTGGGACCCCGATCTGCCACCCCACTGGCAGAGCTTTGCAGCATGACCTTGACCAGGAAGAGGGGTACTGAAGCTGGTACACCCAAACTGGGGGATCCAGTGCTGCCCCTGCAAGGTTAGGGAGCTGGGGTAGGGAGCCCCCTTGTTCAGAGAGAAATTAGGAATCCAGACCTCTGGACTTGGAGGTCTATAGCCCACTGGTAGGCAGCCCTAGCCCACTGGGGTGCAACCACACACCCATTAACCCTCTGCCAACCCTGACCAGCCGTGTTTGAGGTTCCAGAAGCTGCTTCCCTGCCAAGGGGTTGGGGCAGCCCAGAGGTGAGCAGGAGCCAGATGTGGCTACGGGGTTGGGAATCTTTGTGGCCCAGTGGCCAAGTAGGCTGGGAAAGGGGTCCCAAAGTGGGAGGATGCTTCATGGAGCTCTTACCAGCTGCCAGCTTCATGTTGCCCGAGTTGGGGGCTCTGGGCCCCTGTCCTGCTTTGTGATCAAGGAAGCCCGGGGTCCTGGCCAGAGGATGGACCTTCACCCCATTCCTGGTTTGGGGTGCATCACGACAGCTGGGAATCCAGGAGTTCAGCCTGGGCTCTGTCGCACCTCTGTTTTCGAGCATGGTTCCAGGAAGACCAGACCCAGGGCTGAGAGAGAGGCTTGTCCCTTCCATGGAACTCCATCCCTCTTCTTTCCTATCTGAGGGAACACTAGGGCCCCCAAGTCCCATTGGAGGCAGCTTTGCCCGTCTTAGACATCCCGGCCTCTGCTCTAGGAATCTGCCCACGCCCCTCATGTCTGCAGGGGTCCACCCAACACCCACATGCACTCCCAGACCACCCTGTCCCTCTTGGCCTTGGCCTCCTCCTCCAGGACCCCAGATGTGGAGCTGGCCTCCTCGGAGGTTCTGCCTGTGCTTGCAGGAGCCTGGGGCCAGGCCAGCTGTTTTCCTTGGGCAGCCAGCTGTTTTGCCCATCAGGAAGCAGCCCTGGCTCCTCTGCTAAAATCGTGGCTTGGTTGCAGCGTGGCAGCTCTGCCGGGCCAGGGCCTGGAAGCAGTTAACTCCTCAGGCCCGGGAGCCCCTTCCACAGCCTCCCACCACTGGCCCTTCTACTTCCCCTGGCCCACAGGAGGCCCCTGGCTGGGCCCCAAGTAGACCAGGTACTGCTGTCCCCATGCCCCTCAACGCTGCCCCACCCCCACCCCAGCCTGTCCTCAAATGAACTCAGGTGGGGGCCGAGGTTCCCAGCGGTAAGCGCCACCCTCATCCAGAACCACAGTTGTGCTACGATCGCAGCTGTCACTAGCTGCTTGCTGTGTGCCAGGCATCGCGCTGAATACTTTATACACATCATCTAATTTCACTTTTACAGGAGCCCTCTGATGTTGGGAATATTTTTATTTTACAGAAGGGGAAACCAGGAAGCTTGGCATGGTGGCACATGCCTGTAATTCCAGTACTCTGGAGGCCGAGGCAGAAGGGTCACTGTGAGTCTGAGGCCAGCCCAGGCTACCTAGTGAGTTCAAAACTAGCCTGAACTATCGAGCAAGACCCTGTCTCAAAACAAAAATAAAAACAAAAACACGACGAAAAGGAACCAGGAACCAAGGTGTAGAGAGCCTTAGCCACTGTCTGAGATCTTCTGAGGGGAGTTGGAGCCAAGGTCAGCCTCCCTCCTGGGCAGCGCTGGTGGCTCTGGAGTCACCTCCCATGTCACCCTCCAGCCCCCTGAGCCTCCTGCCTGAGCTGTACGCTCCTTCTCCCTGGTCTGGGCCTCACACACCTGGTCTGTGAAATGGGAAACCCGACTGATGGCTTCACACCCACCCACCTGCCCGGAAGCTGAGGTGGGCTGGGCGCGGCTCTGCTCCGCACCTTCCAAGTATTTTGGAGCAAATGACTTCCTGATGGCTGGGGTTGGCCTGGGCTGCCGTCCCAGCTTCCCTGCTCCTGGCTTCCTGGCCTGGGGCAAGTGACTACCTCTTCAAGGTCTGTCTCCAATGCCAGAAAGTGGGATAAGAAGGATACTTCTTTTGTCCTTGATTTTTCACATTTATTATTATTATCATTATTATTGTTTATCTCTTTGAGTGGCCTTGAGCTCACTTTGTAGCCCAGGCTGGTTCCCAACTCACAGCCATTCTCCTGCCTCAGCCTCCCAAGTGCTGGGGTTACAGGCATGCACCATCATACCCAGTTTTTGTTTTTATTTTTGAGAAAGGATCTCGCTGTGTAGTTTAGGCTGGCCTGGAACTTACTATGTAGCCCAGTCTGGCCTGGAGCTCTGGAAATCCCCCTGCCTCAGCCTCCTGAGTGCTGGCACAGTAGGTGTGCACCATCATGCTTTGCACATCCTCAATTTTGTGGTGGAAAAGGTGAGATAACACAGGTGAAGTGAGGCCCAGGACAACAGGAAGGACACGGAAGGAAGGGTTACCTCTAACACGTAGGACTATTAACCACCAACTGGTGGGTCTGAGTGGTCCCTCTGCCATGGTGCCTTCGTGCTCGGCAGACGCTACTGTACTTGCGAATGAATGGACCCTCGTCCATTCGGGGACCCTCGGGGGTAAGGCGGGCTGGGAGAGGGTCACAAAGTGCCCAGATCCCAGTTAACTGGTCAGAGTGGGCGTGCTGCCTCCCATCTAACTCTGCACCCCCGGGGATTCTCTCCCGGGCCCAGAACCTGTTCTGGGGAAAGGGTAAGGGAGCAGTGACAATCCAGGGACAAGACAGCCCAGAAGGTGACTTGGCTGGGGCTGGGTGGGATCTCAGGGTCTGGGAACGACCCCTTGGGATGCAGTGACCCGTGTTCTCCCCCTTTGTCCCCTCCCCCCTGCCCACCATGGGTCAGTTCCCTGGTCCCAGCCTAGACATCTGGAACTGGGGCAGACAAAGGGCTGCGGGAAGGGACAATAACCTTCTGTCCATTTTCAGATGCTGGGCTGGGCCTGGCCAGGACTGGGGGCCGGAGCCCCGGCGAGGCGGTGCCAGGCCCCCCGCGGGCAGCGGACAATGTTGGCAGTGATGGAGAGGAGCCATTTCAAAGCGTTTTGTTCCCGCTGACCCCCTCCTCCCCCATCTCTCGCCCCAGCTCCGGGTGAGGCCCCAGCCCCACCCCCAGACACCCAGGCCCTGTGCTGGGCGGCTTGGGGACTGGCCACATTCTTGACCTCAGGGGAAAAGTTTAGACTCTCTGCCCCTGGGCAACAATAACAGTGTCACAGAACTGATTTAGGAGCAACACTTACCATCACAAAGCAGCAGACAAAGAGCCGGGCTGAGACAGCGCTGGGCCTTGGCCGGGTCCACCAATCGCCACTCGCTGCTCTCCTGGTTTCGCCCAGGCAAGACCCAGTGCCAGGCTTGGCTTCTGGGCACACTGGGGAGGACCTGAGGTGGGCAGGGGGCAGGATAGACAGGGGATCCAACTGGGAATCCCTCACAGGGTCTGAGACCCACTTCCTAGTCCCAGTTTGCTATGTGACCTAGCGCAAGTCTTTCTCTACTCTGGGCCTCAGTTTCCCTCTCTGTGTTAACAAGGCTAAACTATAAAGCAAGGCTGGGCATGGTGACACACGATGTTCTGTAATTCCAGGATTTAGGAAGCTGAGGCAGCAGTATCATTGAAAGTTGGGGGCCAGCCTGGGCTATATAGGGAGACCTTGTCCCAAAAACAAACAAACCAATAAATAAATAAATAAATAAATAAATAAACAAACACATTACAGGGCTAAAAGCAGATCTTGTGAGCAGAAGCATTTAATGAATGAAGGTGTCAGGTTGAGGTACTCAGGAGGCTGGAGCAGGAGAATCTCTTAAGCCCAGGAGTTTGAGACCAGCCTGGCAGCCTGGGTAACAAACAGTGAGTTCCTATCTGGGGGATGGGGACGATGATGGATGGAAGTATTCACCCCTTGATCCTGGGGCCAGCACTGTGCTTACAAAGCCCTTTCCGGCCTTTACCCCCTTGCAGGGTCTCAGCTCCGTGGGGCTCGCAGAGCAGGTGTATAATTAGCCTCGCTTTGCACTGGAGGCTGGAGGAAGGGGGTCGCCAGTGCAGGCCCACACAGCCTGGAGCTGCAGGGCCACCAAGGCCAGCCAACTTCTCTCTGGACTGCCCTTGAGTGGGCAGGAGAGAGGGTGAGGCCTCCCACCCAGTGGCACAGGTGCCAGCCTAGAAAGTGCAGGGTCCTGAGTTCAATTTGGGGTGCCAAAAATAAATAAAATAAAATAAAAACTAAAAATAAAAATAAACACATAAACAAATGTATGTTTCCTTATCCCTAGGGGGACTCCTCTCTGGAGCTGGTAACTTCAAAAACTAGATTGATTCTCGGCTGGGAGCAGAGGTTGACCTGGGTGCAGGAGCCCGGATGCAGGGACCTCTGATGGGGCGGCATGGAAGGACACTGAGGCCTTGGGGCTCTGGGCCCAGGCTGGCATCTGCCTCCCAGCCCTGACTTCTCCTGGCTGTGCATCCGTGAACAAGTTACTTCTGCTCTCTGTGCCTCAGGGAGCCACTGAACTTTCCCTGTGGCAGTGCAGGCACCATCCAGGAAGGGACAGAGAAGCCTCAGAAAGGATGGGCCAGGAAGCCTCACCGCAGGTCACCGACTCCTGCTTGAACTGGTTGGCCTTTGACTCTAGCAGGAGAAACCACGGTGAGATACCATGAGCAAAGAGGTCTCTGGAAAAAAAAAAAGTGTGTGTGTGTGTGTGTGTGTGTGTCTGTCTGTCTGTCCTCTGGGATCTGTAATACAGGGGCCAAGCATGGCTTTCCGGGAAAAGTCAGAGATCGAGTTGCTGGGGGATGTGGCACACACCTGTAATCTCAGAGCTCTGGAGGCTGAGGCAGGAGGATTGCTGTGAGTTTGAGGCCAGCCTGGGTTGCACAGTGAACTCAAGGTTAGCCTGAACTGCAGAGTGAGACTTTGTTTCAAAGAAAAGGAAAGGTCAGCAGTAGTGTGTGTCTGCCACCTGAGGCTGAGGCGGAAGGATTTCTGGAACCCAAGCATTTGAGGCTGCCCAGACAACATGATGAGACCCTGCTCCCCCCCCAAAGAATTGGCTTGGAACCCAGCGGTCCTTCAGTCCAGTCTTTCCAGATGTCACCTCCAGCATCCCCAACCATCCCTACAGCTCCCCTCACCAAACCACCAGTGACACACACCAGTCATCAAAACAGAAACAACACAAATATGGGGACTGACGGGCCTTCTTGGGGTCCCAGGAGCCCCAGCAAGGCAGCCTTCCTCTCCCTCAGGGCCTGGCCAGTGCCAGAGGAGCACTCACCAGGGCGGAGGATCTCGGGGCCCCCTGGCCCAGGACGGGGATGGCAGTGCTGGGCTGCGATGGCCCCCCACTCTGATGCCCGGCTGACTGCTGCCCTTGACAAGGCTTGGCCCGGCAGCCCCAGGTGCCACACCGCCTTGCCCAGGCCCACATCTTCCTGGCACCTCTAGGCAGGAAGGCTTCGGCTGGGGGGTGGGTAGAGGAGCAGGGACAGACTGCAGAGAAGGGGTCTCCTCTGTGGTGGCTCCCAGGGTCTCCGCTGGACACACTGGCCAGGGGACTAGGAAGCCAGGGACCCTCTGGAGCTCAGGAGCTGGGAGAGCATGGATGGAGGTGGCTGAGAGGACCCCGTCCCGCCCCTTCCGCCCCCATAGCCCTGGGCAGCTGGGCCCACGAAGAGGTGTTGACTTTTCCTGTCTCCACACTGAGCCCTTTCAGAGCGGTCATCCCCACCCAGGCCAGCGGCCGGCCTGGCGTGCCAAGGCACAGGAAGCAGGGCACCACCTCATCCTCCCTCCTTCCTAACCCAAGGCGGCGGGAGCACAGGGCCACAAGGGCTTCCCAGCTGTGTGGGGACCTGGGAAGAGCAGGCGCCACAGAGGAAAAGGGAAGCCAGGCCAAGTGGCAAAGATGGCAGTGGGAAATGGGGCTGGGAAGCCGGGAGCAGTAACACACAGTGTAACCCCAGGAATCAGGAGGCTGAGGCAGGAGGATCATGAGACTTTGAGGCCAGCCTGAATGATGTAGAGAGACTCAAAAAGCTGAACAATGTAAAAATTTTAAAATGAGGTTGAGAGACAGGAGAGGGTTGAAGATGGACTGGTGGGGGCACCAGGCCCCTAGTGGCAGAAGCTCCTGGCCCTGGGAGTGGGAGCGACAGAGGGCAGAGGATGGTGCTGGGCACGAGGAGGCCGCTGCGGCGCCGGCCAGGGCTTCACTGCCTGGCTCTGTGCCAGGGAGTCCAGGCACGGCCCGAGCTGCACCCTGAGGCTGGAGCTCCTGATGCCTACCTGGAAGCCCGCCTCCTCCTCAGCCCAGGACGGGCCCGGCGGGCTGTGACCTGGTCTGGGGCCAGGGCAGAGACGGGGGTGGAAAAGTTCCCCGAGTCAGAAGGCCATGGGGGAGGCATCCCAGGGGGTCCTGCTCTTTGCTCTCTCTGACTGTCATGTTGGTACATAAAGGGGGTAGAAAGGTCAGATGTGGCCTTTCAGGCCCGTGGGAAAAACTCTGCCCATTTCCCTAATCCATATTTATTGGTGTGAGACGCTGGGATGGGGGAAGCCCCCGCCCCCGCCCCGGCCCGGCCAGGCCAGGTTAGCGCTAAGAACAGGCTCCGTGTCACCCAAATCCTACTCTTTGTCTTCAGATTGGCTCCAGAGTCCTCCCCTGCCCTCCTCCCCTCTGCTCCCCCCCACCCAGTCCCCCTTGGGGTTGCCAAGCAACCAGGGAAGGGTAGCTGAGATATTTTCTTTATTACAAGCAAAAGCAAGACTGCATCATGGCCCCAGGAGGGGCGCAGGGTGGGGGCTGGGGAGAGGGCGTCCTGGGCTCCAGGGGGTTATGGTCCTCGCCCGTCCTGGGTACTCAGGGCCCAGAGCCCACGAGAAGGTGACACCCGGACAGACTGGCAGGGAAGGGGATGAAGGGAAGCAGGGGGTGCACTGTCTAGACGATGCTCACGGCTAAGGAAGCATGAGAGACCCAGGCCTATGCCTCTCACGGGTCACCCGCAGGCTGTGCCACCTGTGCCGAGAGTCCCCTCTCTTCTCTGGGGCACGTTTCTTGATAAAATGGGAATCCTGACATATATTATCTCATTTAATCTTCGCTGAAGCCCCATGACATTTTCCCCATTTTACTGGCTAGGAAGCTAAGGATCAGAGCTGGGTGCTCTGTAATTCCAGCACTCAGGAGACTGAGGCAGGGGGTTGCCAGGAGTTCAAAGGTAGCCTGGGCTATATAGTGAGGCCAGCCTGAACTACATGAACTATATAGTAAGATCCTGTCTCAAAAAATAAATAAAATAAATAAATAAAAGGAAACTGAGGATCAGAGGTGTGACATCCCAAGACTTTTTCTTTCTTTCTTTTGTTTTGTTCTGACACAGTGTCTCACTATGTAGTCCAGGCTGGTCTTGAACTCATCATGTAGCCCCAGATTGGTCTTGAATTTTTGTGCTCCTCCTGCCTCAGCCTCCTGAGTGCTGGGATTACAGGTGTGTGCTGCCATACTTTTTTTTTTCAAAATAACTTCGATGAGGGCTGGGGGTTTAGCTCAGTGGAATAAGCGCCTGCCTTGCCAGCCTGTGGTTGTGAGTTCCATCCCCAGTACCGATAAACAAACAAACAAACAAACAAACAAAAAACTTCGATGAGCTGTAACTCATATACCATGCAGTCTACCCACAAAGGTTCACAGTTTGCTGGTCTGTGACATACCAGAGCTGTCCGTCTGTCATCACCACCAGATTTATATTATTCCCATGGCTCTGAAAAAGAAATTCTGTACCCATCAGCTGCCTCTCGCTGTCTGCTCCCAGCTCTGGGCCTGAGGTTCTCGGTTCATAACATGTGGAAAGCGGGAATACTTCTGTCTGAGCTGCTGTAATGCGTGGGAAGTGTTTAGCTCCGTGCCCAATACACTGTAGTCGTGCTGGGTGTGGTGGTGCTGGCCTGGAATGCAGCACTCAAGAGGTCGAGGCAGGAGAATTTTGAGTTCAAGCCCAGCCTGAACGACAAGACCTCATCTCAAAATAAAAACAGCAGAAAAAAAAATCCTAGTTTTAAGTTAAATTACAGTGACCCGCTGGGCCTCTTATTTCTCTGGATTCTGGTGTGCTGTCAGAGTCAGGTGTGGTTTTCGGTGGGCGATGGGGTAATGAACAGGAAGTGATCCCTGGCCTCTCTCACTGGGCTTCCGTTCCAGTGGCGAGAGGGGGTGGGGGGCACTGTTCAGTATCCACTCGGGGAAGTCCCAGCACATCACGGCAGCTGGGCACCATGGTTACTGAGACTGAAAGGCTTCAGCCCCATGTCACCCACCCCACGGAGACGGACAACCCTCGTACACCGGCACATGCTATGCAGAATCCTTTTGGATGGGGACAGGAGGCCTGGCTGTGGCATCTTCTGAGACTGAACATGTCAAGTTACCAATTCATTTTCAAAGGAGGAGCTGGGTGCTGGTACACCTCTAGTACCAGCACTCTGGAGGCCGAGGCAGGAGGACCACTGTCGTTTGCCTGGGCTACGTAGTTGGTTCAAGTTCAGCCTGAATTGCTTAGTGAAACCTTTGCTAAAAAATAAAAAAAGAAAGAAAAAATAAAAAAAGAAAAGAAAGCAAAAACCAAAAACTGCAAGTCACCACGCTGCAGGCACTAGTCACTGTTTTGTTTTTTTTTTTGTGCTGGGACTTGAACTCAGGACCTCTCACTTGCCAGGCAGGCACTGTGCCACTGAGCTATAGCCCTGGCCTCACTCTTCACATACAAATTGGGCCACTGGAGGCCAGAGCAGGCTAGGACTGCCAGGAAGACATGCTGAATACAAGAGGATCTTTCTCCTATTCACCCACAGGTGACAGGCCAGGTCACAGAACCCCAGGCAGATGGGGGCATGTGGGGCAGGACTCTAGGGTTGGAAATAACAGAGAGAACAGGCCTGAGCATCCCGTGGCTACCGTTGCCTCCAGACCCCTCTCTGTCATGCCCTGGGTCCAAGCTTGCCTTCAAGGCGGAGTGGAGGCCTTGGCACCACAGAAAATTCTTCCAGCTTCTTCAACCACCACAGTCCCAGCAACACCTCCTGCTCTACACCTGGAGACTCAGATGACTGGCTACAAAATCCTTTTTCTTTTTCTTTTCTTTTTTTTGCCTTTTTGAGACAGGGTCTCTCTATGCAGTTCAGGCTGGCCTGGCCTTGAGCTCACTTTGTAACCCAGGCTGGTCTCAAACTCGCAAGGATCCTCTTGCCTCAGCCTCCTGAGTGTTGGGATTACAGGCATGAGCCACCATGCCCGGCTATTGCTACAAAATTCTTGTGCCTAGCCTGGCATGGTGGCACATGATTGTAATCCCAGCACTGGGGAGGCTGAGACAGGAGGATTGCCCTTGAGTTTGAGACCAGCTTGGGCTAACATAGTGAGTTCAAGGCCAACCTAGACTACATAGAGACACCCTGTCTCAAGAAAACCAAAAACCTGTCAGGTGAGGTTGTGAGTTCAATCCCTAGCAACAAAAAAAAAAAAAAAAGAGAGAGAGAGAGAGAGAGTGGGGGGGAGGGACATTCATGTGGCCACTGCCCAGTTTTTTTTGTTTTTGCTTTTTCCTTTTGTATTCATTAGTGAAATAAATAAGACACACATGTATAAACATCATATTGTTTCATTAGTGTGGAAAACTGACATAAAAACAGACATATATATATATATACATATATATATATGCATATATATATATAATTAAGATAATCATACTACTCATTTCTCTGAGTGTGCTGAAGAGGAAGATCTGTGCCACAGTACTGTTGGGACAGTTGAAGGCAGATGTCTGTGCCCTGGGTGAATGATTTGGGGATGACAGTGCGCAATGTATGTTTTCTTCTCTTGTGACACTGGGGACCAAACCCCATGGCCTTCATCCTGTATTTTGAGACAGGGTCTCATTAAGCTGTGATCTTCCTGCCTCAGCTTCCCTCAGTGCTGCGATTACAGGTGTGCATCACCAGGCACAGTTTGCTCACACTTTTATTATCTGTGTGTGTGCATGTGCATGTGTGTGCACACGTGTGTGTGTGTATGTGTGCGCACGTGCGCGTGTATGGCGGTTCTGGGGTGGAAACCACAGCCTCATGCATGCTAGACAAGAGCTCTACCACCGAGCTACATCTTCAGCTCCTTCTTTGTTTTTGTCCATGTTCACTCATCTTTCTCCCCATGGTCCTGAAGTCCGCCTTCTGTCCTCTGCTGGTGCAGCAGAGGTTCTCTTAGCACGCCCAGCAGTGCCTGCGTGTGTGCTTCTGCTTTAAAAAATCACGATATATCTGCCTTACTGCAAGCAAATGGCAAGTGTGTTTGGATTCTTGCCTCCACAGGACAGATGCAGTGGACAGGAAGGAGCCCACTTCACAGAAGCCGTAACTGCTGGCGTGGTGGTGTGGGCCTTTAATCTCAGTACTCAGAAGGTTGAGGCAGGAAGATCACCATGAGTTCAAGATCAGCCTGGGGTACATAATGAGTTCAAGACCAGCCTGAACTACATAGTAAGACCCTGTCTCAAAAAAAATCAAAAACAAACAGCAATAGAAAACAAAGGTCAAGCCAGGCATGGTGACTCACGCCTGTAATTCCAGCACTTCGGAGGCTGTGCCAGGAGAATAAATGGCAGTTCGAGGCCAGCCTGGGCTACATAGTGAAATGCTGTCTCATGAGAAAAAAGAAAAAGAAAAGGAAAGATTGCTCAAAGGCCATAACTGAGGCTCAGCCTCACTCGCCCTGGAAGCCTCTGCCAGAAGCTTCCCCTGAGCTCTCCTGAAGTGGAGAATGTTGCCAGTTCTTCAGCTAATGTTTACCCCGTGGCTCTGGTCCTTTGCATGGGGCAGGCTGGGTATCTGTGTCTGTCTGTCCATCTGTCCATTGGCTGGCTACTTCCGCAGGGGCAACGTCACACTGGTAAATTCTCTTGCAACCAGGAGATACATCAGGTCCCTAAGTGCTGCTGGGTGCAGGTCACCCAGACAAACCCGGCTCTGCAGCCACCGCAGTCACCTGCAGAGCAGCAGTAGCCTAACCGGTCCCCTGTCATCTCCTCCTCTGACCCCTCCCCCTTGGCCAAGCTCCACACTTGAGCCCCAGCAAACCTTTGAAAATGTAAATCTGCACTTGTCAGACCTTTCAGGATCCCCACAGCATTTCGGATAAAATCACAAATCCCCCCAGGGTCCCATGGGCAGGGCACAGTCGATCCCAGCTTTCTGGGACACTTCCTCTTACCCTTGGACTCGGACCATAGCAAATCCCTCTCCTCCTCTTACTCACCCTGCTCTATTTCCCCTGCTGGCTCTGGTTGGGAGACTCTCGGCGGCCGCCTCTACCTCACGCCCCTCGGCTTTGAGGCACCGGTCCTCCGTGATCCGCCCCCACTGGCCGACATCCGTCTGCACTGAGCCCTGACTAGCACACAGTGGGCACCCCATAAGCGCTCCTTGACTAGAGGTAGGACCTCTTTGCTTCCTCATCATCTGAGGGTGAGGGCACCCCGATGTTCTCTGCCCCAGAACGGATAGGCTTTTACTTTTTTCCCCTGGTACAAGAGATCAAACCCAGGGGCTCATGCATGCAAGGCAAGTAGCCCTTCCACTGAGCTTCCTATCCTTTTCAAACTTTGAGATGGGGGGGTGTGGGGATTTAGCTCAGTGGCATAAGTGCCTGCCTGGCAAACTTGAGGTTGCGAGTTTGATCCCCGGTACAAATAAATAAATGAATGAATGAATGAATGAATGAGGGGGTTTCATAAAATTTCTTCACTGCCCAGGTGGGGTTTGAACTTGCAACCCTTCTGTCTCAGGTTCCCAAAGTGCTAGGATGATAGGTATGCACTACCCTGCTTGGTTTACAGGGTCTCCCTAAATCAATTACCCAGGCTGAACTTGGGCTTGAGTCCTACTGCCTTGGCCTCCCAGATAGCTGGATTGCAGGTGTGTGCCACCAAGCCAGGCTCCACTGGGCTTTAAATAGCGACGACATCCAACTGGGGGTACAGCTGGGGGTACTGCACTTGCCTAGCATGCTTGAGGTCCTGGGGCTGATTCCCTCAACCAAACAACCAAGCAAAACTGAGGTAGCCCCCTGCACATCAGGGAGAAAAGCTCTCTACCGGGGATGCGGCTGGACCTGCTGGCATCCCCCACTCCCACAAGGCACCCTTTCCTGCTTTATCTCAGCCCTGTTCACACAGGACGGGCTGTGGCTGGGAACAGATTATTATTTATAAGGACACAAGGTGTCTCTTGGGATCCACTGTTTTTGTTTTGTTTTGTTTTGGCACAGGGTCTTGAACTATTTAAGACAGGCTGGCCTCGAACTCAGCAACCTTTCCGCCTCAGCCTCCCAAGTGCTGAGATTATAGGGGTGTACCACAGTACCCCATGAGACTCACCATTCTGAGTGTCTGCCTCTGCTGTCTCCTAAGGACAGCATGGAAAGCCACAGTGTGTGGAGTTTAAAGCCCCAACTCTGGCTCATCGCCTGCCAGCGGGGGGTTTTCCACTAACCTCAGTTTCTTCATCTATAAAATGGGGCTGATAATAGTATCTACCTCTCAAAGTCCTGAGGAGTGACTATTATCTTTATTTTGTGTACTTATTTTCTGAGACAGGGTCTCACTATCCTTAAACTCCTGGGCTCAATGATCTTCATGTCTCTGCCTTCTGGTAAGGTCACAGTGCCTAGCTAATTACTACCTTTTCTTTGAGTGTTACGGATTGAACTCACGCTGAGTGATATCCCTAGCCTTTTTTTTAATTTTGACACTGTGTTGTTGGTAAGTTACTAAATTGCCAAGTCTGGGCTCTAATTTGCAATCCTCCTGTCTCAGTCTTCCAGAGTTCTGGGATGATAGGTATCTCAAGCTAAGCTACTACCTTTAAAACTCTTAGCCTGTGGCACGTAACACATTCTTGTTAACAAGTGTAGTGGGCCGGGGATTTAGTTCAGCGGCATAAGCACCTGGCTGGCAAGCACAAGGTCATGAGTTCGATCGCCGGTACCAAACAACAACAACAGAAAAAAAACAAGCAGAGCGTCCTGTTTCCCAGGAATTGGTCAGCGGGGCTGTTTCCCAGGAATTGGTCAGCGGGGCTCCTTCTCTATAAGGCTCAGAAGCTGTATTTTGTCAGCTGTTGAAGAAACTCCAAGAAGTCTACTGGGGTTCATTTTCAAGTCCAGGGGCAAGCAAGTGAACACCCACAGAGGTGTAATGATGGGCCTGGGGAGGGCACTCTACAGAGCCCTGGAGTCACAAAGACCGGAGGACCCACCTCCTGTCCTAGTGAGAAGCATCAGCCAAACTGATAATCACAATTCATTCAGGCGCTTGGCAGGGCTGCCCAGGGATTGGGAGGACAGAAGAGCATTCCAGGCTGTGCAAGGGCAGAAGCAGGGGTACACGAGGGACCCCTGGGGTACATGAAAGGCTGATGTAGAACAGCTACACACTCCCTCCTAAAGGATGACAGGCTGAGAATCCAGGTCCTTCTGAGATCCTTCTCTGGGCCTCATCTGGCTGGGTGGGGGTGGGGTGCACAGGGTGGGGTCTTGAGCTCCTGGACAGTGGACTGTCCAGTGCAAGGGTTATGAAGAGATGTCCAGTCTTACCGAATTCCACGCCTCTCACATTCACCTGCTCCCCACCCCTGCTGCTAGGGCCAGGGTCTCTGGAGACCCCAGGGTCTGGGAATCAAGCCCTTGTCCTTCCTGCGGGAGGGTGCAGCCACCAGATTCCCAGTGGGGGTGCAGTTTTTGGAGACTGCTTCTTTGGTGTTGGGACTGCACCCCTCCTCCCTTATTTTTAAGAGCAGGTTTCTAAGGGGGTGACCCTCTGACCTCCGGACTGCTCCCCTCACCCTCCTTATGCTACACTAGGAGCTTCAGGAAGGATTCCAGACGCCATAGGTTTAGAAGTAGCTGATGTAAAGCCTCTGGGGACCCCTGGGCATTCTTGGGGAGCTCAGCCAAGGCCAGGGCCCTGTATTAGGGCCACCAAGTGCAGGGCTGAGATGTGGGTGCTTGGCCAAGGAGGGAGGGGGAGTGGGTGAAGGGGTCAGGCCGCAGGAGCAGGCGGGGCGCCAGAACTGGAGGGCACCGAATGGGAGTGGAGGGCGAGGGGTCCGGCCGGTGCAGGGGGGCGGCCCCCAGGGAGGGGCACGCTATGTCTTTAAGAGCTGCCCGAGCGCAGGTTGCAGCTGCCTGGCCAGCCCGAGAGACAGCAGAGATTCATTACCCGCCGACACAATGACCATTGATGGCCCCGTGGCGTTATTCAAATCCAGTACCAATTGCAGCCGAGCCCCTTTCTCCGCGCCAGGCCCGTATTGTTGGAGCGGCCCACTAAAAGCCCGCCCCGGCCCCGAGCCGCCAGAGGCGCCCGCTCGGGTTCAGCCCTGCGCCTCGCCAGCACGCCGGCTCCCAGCCCGGCTCCCCGGGCGCTGCAGGTGACCCGGCGGCGCATTCCAGCGCTCCCCGCCGCCGGGGCCACCGCCGGCGACTCAGCACAGGGAAGCGGAGAGCGCCCAAGTCGGTGCGTGCGCGGGGCTGGGTGGGGGCGGGAAACCCGCGAGTCCAGCAGCCCGGACCCCGGGCTCGAAACGCGACCCGGTCTCGGGCCCCAGCTATCTGGGCTCCCGGCAAACCCTGGCTGGGGGCGGGGAGAGGGAAGTCGGGGTTCCCCAGGCCTGACAGAGGAAATTCCCCCAAGCTGGGGCAGTGCGGAGACCTAACGCGGGCCACTCAAGGGACCCCGGGCCGCGATCGAAGGCAACACGCCGGGGACGATGGGGATCCCCGCGCTGGGTAGGGATCCGCGTCCCTGTCGGTCCATCCACCTTACCGCGGGATGGGCCACGGCCGCCCGGCACTGGCGAGGTATTCTGAGCGCAGCTCCGCAGATCTCCGGGTCCGGCACGTTTCAGGAGCAAAGCGCAGGCTGCAGATGCGCGGGGCCCTGAACTCAGGGGCTTCGCCACTGATTGTCCAAACGCAATTCTTGTACGAGTCTGCGGCCAACCGAGAATTGTGGCTGGACATCTGTGGTTGAGCCCCGGACGCAACAGGGGCCAGGGCCGCGGGGACAGAGCTCCGGGCAGGTGGCTGCCGGGCCCCAGGGTGAGGATCGCGGCCCCAGCGCGGCGCGCAGACGAGGGACACCGCTCCTGCTACCAGCGCCGCCATCCTCATCCCTTCTCCTGATCCTCCTCTGCGGGTGACAGGTCTTGGATGGTGGGGTCCTCCAGCCGGCTACGTCGGTTTTCCCCCTTTCAAATTTCGGCCGGAATGAAGCTGGCACGCAGCTGCGGACCCGAATGTGGTCTGAGAAGCCCGCCCTCAGCCAGAGCTGCAGGAAGTCGGGATGAAAGCAGATGCTGGCCGAACGCGCTCGCTAACTCGCGTTGAATCTGTTCTAACCTATCCTCTGACCAGTCACCCCCAAACAAAAAAATCCTAAATCAGCCCCTATGTCCCAAATCAACCAACCCCTCCCACAAGCCCCTCTGCACCGACGGACGGGCTGAGCCTCCTCCAACCACTGCTGGGGACGGAGCAGGTCAGGAGTGATGCGCTCTAGCTGAGCGACCACCACGGCTCTGGAAGCAGAACTTGGATAAATGAATCCTTTTCATTAAAGAAAAATCTTCGGAGATAGTGGGGTTTATTTATTTGTTTATTTCCTCAAAAGCAGGGGTCAGGAGTTGCTTGGAAGGGGGACTGCTGGGAGCTGCTGGTGGTGAACCTGGGTCACTGGTCCTGACCCCTTTGGGGCTTGGGGCTGAAGATGAACCACAGTGGTGCAGTGTCTTGGCCCCTCGCATTCCCACCAGGCACCGGCACCCCTGCTGCTGGGAGAGCCTGGCTTTCCCCACCGCCTTTCTCTGGCCCTGCTGCTCAACATTAACTGGTGCAACAAGGAAGGCAGGGATCTCCACCTCTCAGCCCCAACCCCTCAGGCAGTGAGAGGACCCCCAGCACCCAAGACCTAGGCCCCTGTGTGGCACAGCCGGCAGTCCTGAGGAACTGGCCCAGGTTGACCCACCCAAGTGAGGCTGTTGGGCCATTTCAGGTCCCCCGCTGTTCTCTTTAGGGACACCCTGACCTCTGGACCTAGAGGGCTGGTCAGCCAGCCACTGTGGAGAGCACCCCGCCCAGAACCTACTGTAACCCCAATATGCATACTCCCACCACTCATGGGGGGCCTCCACTGCAGCAGGTGGGAGAAGCCCACTGGCCAGGTCACCTGTCCCCTAAGAGAATGATGTGCACCCTCCCCAGCACTGCTGGGACATTTGGCACTTTTCATCTCCACAGGATGAGAAACTTCCACCTTAAATTATTGACACTTAATGAAAAGCAAGGTCTAGGATTTGGCAGGATAATGCTGATGCCCTAATTCTTTTTTAAGGTCTCCCTCTGGCAGACAAAGCTCTTTTCTCCAGGTTATGGAAGAAAAGGGGGGCTCTGCAGGTTCTTCTGTGCCAATCCCAGTGTGCGCCCAGGGGCTCTGGCTGCAGGGACCTGCCTGGCTGGATTGTGTTGTTCTGGAACTCAGGCTGGTCAGCTGGGACTGGCTCTGCACCTCCTTCTCTGGACACCCCTACAGGATCACCTCCTCTGGGGCAGTCTGAGTTTCATCCTTTTGGGGAAAGGGCAGCTGTGAGCCCCAGGCACAGGACAGGAGGGTGTCCCAGAGGCTGTGGCAGGCGAGAGATGGGGCACCACCTGTCTCCAAGGATGCAGCTCTCTGCAAGGCCAGTGAACAACCTAGCCTTTTATTTGCCCAAGGTCAGCTGTTGCAAGCAACCAGGCCCTGGACTTCCAGAAGGGATGGTGGGAGGAGGGGCAAACCACTCTGCCTACCAGGTGCCACTGCCCCCACCCTGCTTCCCGCAAGCCAAACTTGTGCCATTAAGCATCTCCAAGTTTCAGACACGACCCCTTTACCAGCCTCTGCTAGCCAGTCCAAGGTTAGGCTCCTTCCCCACAGCAGACCAAGCAGTACAAAGCCTGGGGAAGCTGTTGGAACCCATCTGGTGGCCAGGGTGTGTGGGGGAGCCAGGGTCAAGGGCTGGGGAACAGGGGAGGAGGGGTGTGGCTGGGAGAACAGCTGCTGGGTTTGGGGGAGGGGGTCAGCACTGAATAAGGGAACCCAGCTGGGGCTCCATAATGGTATCAGTGGGGGACAGGCACAGCCCTCTGCTGTCCAGATGGGGAAACTGAGGCGAAGAGTCCTTGATCTCTGGAAAGCAGGGCCCGCCTTCAGTTCTTCAGACCCATCCATCTTCCCCACAAGATGCCCCTGGAGCTGGAGCGCCTTGCTGGCAGTCACTCAGCGTTTAGACCGAGACACAAGGAACAGAAGGTAGTTGGGTCACCTGGCTGCAGAGCCCCCTCCATTCCTGACACACCAGAGGGGACCCCTAGCCACTGCCTGCTTTCCCTGGCTCACATGCAGAGAAAGGCTCATTTTTAGCACCTGGCCTCCTTTCTCTGCCTGGAGGAAGCTCATGGGACAGAGCAAGGAAGAAGGCAGCCAAGGGGGACAGGGAGACCTGGAAGCTGGACCCAAGGGGATATCTGATTGTTCTGATCTCCCCCTGCAAGCCGCCCAGGCAGAGGGGCCCTCAGCCACCGTGCAGCGTGGAGATGAAGAGGATGCTGTCCTGGTCCTGCAGCTGGTAGTCCAGCTCCCCCTGGGGCAGGAGAGAGGAGAGGACATCAGGGCACAGCCCAGGTCTCTCCCCATATGTTGGGAGGGGAAAGGGAAGAGCTGACTTCTCCACAAATTCAGGCACCCTACACATCAACAAGCAAACCTCCAGTTGCCCCTTCCCTCTCCACTTGGGGAGGGGGACTCCAGCAGCCTCGGTGTGGCTGTTACAGCCGGACAGAGACTGAATCACTCTCTCTGGGCCTGATGAGGGGCCCCAGACTTTCCTACTGAAGTGGCAGGGGGCTGGGCCCAGGAGGGGAGTTCCCAGGTACTGACCAGCAGCTCCCAGTCGGCATCATTAATCAGCACCAGAATTCCTGGCCGCCTGTGGGAAAGATCGTGTTGAGTAACAGGGAGCAAAAGTGAGGGCAGGAGCACAGTCTTGAGCCATGGGAGAGAGTGGAGGCAGCACTTTCTCCTGAGGTCTGCTCAAAGATCTCTCAGGAAGTGGGGTTGTGGTCTGCAGACTGTCATGACCTTTGGGGCCAGGTGGAAAATAGGTACAAATGCCGGCATCACCAGCTGCATCTCAGGCAAGTCGTTTGCTTCTCTGCGTGTCAGTTTTCTCATCTGGAAAGTGGGTGAACCGTGCTGCCTGCCTACAAGGCCTGTTCACAGCTTCGATGAAATGAGTGTGGAGCCTGGCACACTGCTCATCAGCACCCTTGGTAGAAGCCACTTTTAATCTTAACATCTTAGGCCAAGGAAAGGAGGAACTTGGACTTCAAAGCCTCACGCATGCCCATCCTGGAGAGCGGGCACCTTGGTTTTTCTGGGTCAGGGACACTGCCTATGGCACTGAGCATCTGAATGTTCAAGAGCCTTCCTGCCTACAAAGGTGGGGCAGGCTGGCGTTTGGACAGGCAGCTAGCAGGCTCCTGCTGGCAGCAGCCCAAGGAGGGGTGCTGACCTTGCAGGTGGCCTCCAGGACTGCTGCAGCAGGATCTGAAGCCGGACGTGGAGGTAGCTCTAGCACCAGGGGCCTGCTGGTGACCTATGCTTTGAGGCAGGTGGAGCTTCTCAACTGTGCTGCCCACCTCTCTGCCACAGGAGGTTATCTTTGTTATAGAAGTAAAGTGACTTTTTACTACGTGGAGCTGGGCTTAGCACATGTCGGAAGGCTGTGTGTAAGCATGCGCCTGAGTGTGAACGTGCATATGCTCAACAACCCAGGGAATCCTAGCTCTGTGCCGTCCCACAGAGTATTGCCTGGCCACCAGCAGCCCTCCAAATCCAGTGAAATAAAATGGAATGGTTACACTTTCTTTCTTCTTTTGAGACAGGGTCTTATTATCTAGTACAGGCTGGCCTTGAACTTGCTATGTAGCTGAGGGTGGCCTCAAACTTGTGTGGATCCTTCTGCTTCAGCCTACCAAGTGCTGGGATATGGGCCTGTGTGACCACATCCAGCTTGGTTATAGTTTCTTAGTTGCTCCAGCCACACTGCAAGGGCTGCAGCTACCAGACTGAGCAGCACAAGCACAGGACATTTTCATCATTGCAGAAAGTTTATGGGAGGGATAGCACTGTTCTAAGCGCTCGGGATGAAGGGGACACCGGGAAACCTCTTAGTCATTTCCATATGGAGAGCGTAACTGAAGCCCAGAGAAGCTAAAGAACTTGCCTCAGGTTTCACAGCAAATCTGTGGCAACCCAAAGGCTGTTAATTTTGGAGAAATTTACCAGGATCCTTTCATTTGGAATTTTAACAAACGCCCAAGGGTCCAGTGTGGCCATGAAAACAGATGACAGAGCTGGACCAAAGTGCCTTCCTCAGAGGAGTTGGAGGGAACAAAGGGGAGGTGGGGACAGAGGAGGCTGGGACAGGGGCTCAGACACCCTTCCTGCCCCTGCACCCCTCAGGGAAGGAAGAAGGGCACTCACACGCTGTCTCCCTGGATGAACAGCTCTGGGCGCTCTTTTAGCAAATTCTTCTTGATCCAGACAAGGAGGTTCCGGATGTCCCCTGGAGAGGAGGGCACAGAAAAACTAATGTCAAACCAAAGGGCTCCTAGCCCTCAAAGCCCTGCCTGACCCAGGAGGAAGTAAACATGGGGCTCCTGGGGCCTCTTTCAGGTCAGGTTGTGATGCTCCAGAACCTGCGGATTCCTAAGACAGGAGAATGAACGAGATCTTAGGAGCAAGGGGCCTGTTGCGCGGCTACAGGCTTTGGGAAGCATCGGCCTTTACCTACAGTAAGGCCTTGAAGCAGACAGTGGGAGAAACTGCCCATGCAAGAGCCAGGGCACAGAACCCTGCTGAGTGTGGCAAGCTGGTTTGAGGCTGCCCAGCAGGCTCCTGAGGGCCCCCGCAGAACCCCTTCCAACCTTTATCTCTCTAGCCAGTCCCAGATGGTGGGGATCCGCTCTGCTCTTGGAAGGTCTGCATATATTTCCTTTTGTGAGGGGAGAAAAACAATCATTGAGCTGATAGCATCAGTTAATTTCCTCTAGCAGAGGGAGAGAAGGATCCCTCACCAGCCAGGGATGCTGACAAATCACTGCTCCACCGCTCCCCCTCCCTCCTGAGGCCCCATAGACCAGTGATGACCACCTTGCAGAGCAAGAGGTTCAGGGTCAAAGGGCCTCTCCTGCTCAGCGAATACCAAGACTTGGCTCCTGTGGGGAGTGGCATTCTGGGACAGCCACCAGTCCCTTTGTCCTCAAGGTCACCTCTCCTTTCCCAGGACTGGAGGCCAGGCAAAAACGTCCTGGAATCCAGCTCCATGAACTCTCCGGTTCCTGGGCCATCTCCTATCCAGTCCTCCTGAGGCTGCCAGGGACACTGCTCTCTTAAAAGCAAACTAGGAGCTGGGTGGTGGCTCATGCCTGTAATCCCAGCACTTGGGAGGCTGAGGCAGGAGGATTGCTGGGAGTTTAAGACCAGCCTGAGCTACAAAGTGAGCTCAAGGCCAGCCCAAACTATATAGAGAGATCCTGTCTCAAAAAGACAAAAAAAAAAAAAAGCAACCTAGGGCCGGGGATTTAGCTTAGTGGCATAAGCGCCTGCCTTCAAACTTGTGGCCGTGAGTTCGATCCCCAGTACCAATTAAAAAAAAAAGCAACCTATAGACACAGACCCTAACAAGACACCCTTGCTTTTGGGAAGCCAGGGGCTGAGCTGGGACAGGGCCTAGCAGGGCCAGGCTGTGCACAGTAGGCGGAGGGAACTGATGTGAGGGTCAGGGACAGGCTGCTTCACTATGCCCCCAGTGTGGGCCCTGCAGCATGGACATGGCACATGCTTGGCCTCTGTGGTGGGCAGGGCTGAAGGCACGCCAGGCCTGCATGCCACCCCGGCACAAGGGATGCAGCCTGGATGGACTGCTCTTTTTTGCTCAGCGCCAATACCCCTGGGTCCGATGCCAGCAGTACACAGGGCAAAGCGTCTATGATTTAGACTGCTGCTTTCCAATTTTAACTCCTCTTTCTAAACAAAGCAGACTAGAGTCCCCATGGTCCCTGGAATGCACGGGGTGGGAGAGCCTGCCTCCATCTAGCTGTGGTCCATTTGGCTTTGTAGCAGGCTTCTTCCTGCAGTGATTCCAGAGGCTTCCCCTTGGCCCTGAATCCCCTTGGCCTCCATCTTGGCACTGTCTGGTGGGCCGCCAGCCCATACATCTTGCGGCCGCTCGATAGAGCCGCTGAAGCCTGACACATCCACCGCCAGCCCCAGCGGGCGGGGCTACGCGTGTGTGCAGAAGCACGAGGGGGACTGGGCAGGGCCTGGCTTGGGGACCACAGGACATTACCTCCACAAACCTGGATGGCCTCCACCGTGGACCAGGACTCAGCTGGGGAGCAGCCCTGATTCTCCAAAAGAGCACCCTGCTGCATCGAGTAGGCTCTGGGCTGGGGGAGGGCCAGTGGTCATGGTGGGGTCATTCACGTGATGGCACTGGCGGTGGAGTCCCAGGGGGTGGGCTGGGGGATGAGTCCTGGTGCTGGCTCATTTATCATGATGCTCCTGTTTGCTGAGGTCACTCCCTCCCTCTTCTGCCTGCCCCCACCCGAGCCTGCACACATTTTTGATAGCCTGTTACCATGGTGAGACTACTGCATCGCCACCCGTATTGTTCCCCCATGCCTGGATTTGGGGGTGGGGAGAGGTGGAACTCAAGGCTCCCTTCGCAGGCTGCAAGGACCACTTGGCCTGGCCTGAAACACATCCCCTGGGACATCTTGCTCAGCTTGTTGAGGCCCAGACAATATGCAAATAGCCTCCAAGCCAGATGGTCGGCTTCCAAAGGGGCCCAGGGGAGAAGGAAGGGTTAAGCAGAGTCAGGGGCTGGTGGCTTGGGGATGGCTCTAGGATAGACAGGGCTGGGGGATCTCACTTCTACCTTCTCACTGTGTCCTTCTGCCTTCCCATTCCTAACGAGGGCTGCCTCCCTGCCTCCCCTGGGATCCCATGGAATCACTCACAAGACAGATATTTACTGAGCAACTACTATGTGCCAAGTGCAGGAGAGAAGGCAGTGAGCAAGATAGCGCAGAGCCTACTCTCACAAAGCTGAGGCCAATAGGCGAGACAGACATTACTTAATTAGTTGTGATAAATCGACCTCCTTTGTCTTGATCAGGAAAGACCAAGGGGGTTGACACTGAAGCTCAGGCCTGAAGGGTATGTGGGCGAGGCACACATGGAAGACCTAAGGCAGGCTGAAGCTGGCAGGTTCAGGAGGGCAGAACAGAGAAGGCAAAGAGCTCAGCACAAGGGGCCTACACTGGACAGGAAGGCCAGGCCAACTGTCTGCTCCACATGCCCTGTGCCCATGATGTGGGAAGCAAGCAGTGGCTCAAGCAGAAGCTTTTCCAGCCCTGTTCCCCTTTCTGTTCCTACTCCCGGAGTAGGGAGACTAGGGCTCAGCACCCTGGGACTCAGGATGCTTGCTGGGCATGGGGACACTGTGGAGTGGGGGAGAAGAATTAAGGTGGCAGCACCCAGCAGGAGTTTGGACTAGGATGCCATCATTTCCCAGTCTCCCAAACTTGGGAGAGGAATTTTCAGAGGCTCGATTCCTCTGCAGCCTAAGGCAGGGTGGTCAGGGTGCCTAGCAGGGTGGTTCCCAGGACGGGGAAGATGTCGCAGTCTAGCTCCTGGCGCTGTGCCTGGCACAACAATGTGACCCCCCTGCATCGGAGGGAGAACCTGCCTTTTCTGCCCTCTGTGATGTCCTAGGGTTCCACATACTCTGCCCACTGGCCTGGCATCTAGCTTTGGGGAACGAGGGGCAACATTAATCAGGCAGTGCTGGGCTGGCTGCGGTTTCTTGGGGGGCCCAGTGCCTTCCCACAAGAAGCTGGAAAGGTGTGGGAGCAGCAGGAGACTGGAGAGGGGCCCAGGTATGGGCTGGCCTTCTTTCCTTATTTATATTTTAGCAGCACTGGAGACTGGAACCAAGTCGACTCACACTCTACCACTGAGCAACATCCCCAGCCTTTTAAAATTATTTACCCTCTCTGCTTGCTATCATCCATTCTTTTTTAAAATTAGTGTATGTTTACAATATATAACATATACAGTGTGGGTTATTTTTTATTTTGAGACAGGGCCTTGCTAAATTTCCCAGGCTGCCCTTGAACTTTGGTCTGCCTGCAAGCACCCCCCACCCCCACTGATGCAGGTCTTGCTCTGTTGGCTAGGCTGGTCTCAAACGCTGAGCTCAGTCTCCTGAGAAGCTGAGACTGCGGGTACTTGTCATGCACCCACTCGTCTGTTTTCTGGCATTTTAGATGTTCAGACCTGTCGGGGATTTAGCTCAGTGGCATAAGCACCTGCCTGGCAAGCACAAGGTTGAGAGTTGGATCCCCAGTACCAGAAACAAAACAAAACAAAAAACCCCCTGACGTTCAGACCTGCAAAGCACCAGTGGTTGCTGAGTGCATCCAGGGCAACTGTGCACACAGCACTATAGGAGGGAGGCATCCATCTGAGGGAAGCTAGGGAGGGGTGCTAGTGGTGGGGTGGCTAAGAGTTTGGAGGTGGCCTTGAGTAAGATGTGTCACTTCGGTCTTGGTGCTACCTGTACTCCGACAATAGGGGCATAATCCATATTTCTCAGGCTGCGAGGATTAAGGTTCAGTGCCAAGGCAGGCCAGCAGTGTCCAACACACAGGACATGCTCAACAGCTGGGTGTTGCTGACTTGGGTTCCTTGCCCTCTGGGCTTCAGGAACGCAGTCCTGAAGGTTACTACCACAGCATACAGCGTGCTCCTCTTAAGGGGGCACCTAGGAAAGCTCTGCCAAGAGCCTAGCCCCAGTGGACTGCTCTTGTCTGGGGACAAGACTGCTCCTACTGTGGCAGGGCAGCTAAAAGGGAATAACTTCCCCGGCATTGAGTCCCAGCTGCAAGAGGCCCTCACCCAGCCTGCCTTGGGGACAGGAGGTCACCTCCTGGCTTAGCTCTGCTAACTGCTCTTTCCTTACAAGCAGAAGTCTGTGTTGCTGCCACCACTGGGCCTGCTGGGACTCAGGGCCCACACCAAAAAAAGTGTTCCTCACCCCCACTAGCCCTTCAGATCCGGGAGACGCCGAGCCCCTAAATCTTCTCCTCTGTAGGTTAAACAGCTCCGTGCCTACTAAGTCTGCCAGGCTCCAAGTCAGCGCTCTTCTAGCAGCCCACCCCAGGTCGGGCTGAAAGCGAAAAGAAAGCACTAGCGTGGGGAGGGGAGCGGTTAGAGGGAACCTTTGAGGATCCATTTACAAGTGAATGGGGGTAAGAATGGAGCAGTTTGTGGGCTAAACTGGCCTCAGAAGGAGGTTTACAGATGTGCGAGGGGACGCTCCTCATTGTTTAATTAAGCAGAAAGTGGATCTTTTCAAAAGCAATTTTGCACAGGGACTGGGAGGGGTGGGGAGGGGATCAGCAAACAGGCCCCAGAGCGGAGAAAGGAACAGCTGGCCCCAGAGAGGCTGTGAAATGCATGCTAAGCAGTTTAAAGTGCCCGGGAGCTCTACTAGCTGGGCTCCTGCCCTCCCTCACCAGCCATGCTTTACTGTGAGCTGAGCGGGAAGAAGCCAGGGAGGGAAAAGTGAGGCAGGCAGTCTCCTCCTGGGGTCAGGGCTGAGAGCCTGGAGTCAGGATCCTTGAGCTGTGTGAGACCCAGTGCCCTGCACTGGAAGTGGCCAGAGCAGGATGTTGCTGAACCTCCCAAGCCCAGCCAGTTAAGGAGACAATCCATTCCTTCGAGATGGTGTGCGTGGACCCCATCACCACCAGGGTTCATGCACACACACACGCATGCAAGCTCTCACCAGATCTGCACACCAAACTGGAGATGTCAAGAGATACTGAGCTCAATACAGAACAGCCCATCTCCCATTGTACAGATGGGGAAGCAAGAGGCCCATGAATCAACAATGGGCACTGCATTCCACCAGGGCTCCTTTGGTGCAGTCTCAGCCTCTTTGACCTCACTTGCCCTCTCCTCTCACACTGGCTGGATTGGAGGCTCTCCTCTTACCCATGTGTCCCCTTGTTTGTGGGACCTGTCACAATCTATAATCTGTGGCTGCTGATTTGCCTGGAGCCTCCAAGACTGCTTGGTCAAGTGGCAGTCTCTGGAAGGCTGCCAGATGACGGGTCTGGGCGTGGGGTGGAGAAGAGTAAGTCTCTTCCAGCAGCAGTACCACCGCCTGCCCTCCCACCGGGCTCACAAGTGCCAGGGTAAGGCCTGGCAGCTGCCAACCAGCTCTTGGCAGCAGTGTGACCCACACCTCTGGACAAACCAAAGTAAAAATGGGGTAGCACAGCTAGAGGCCCACAATAGGGACCCAAACAGTGAGCTAGAGATACTCTGTCTTCCCATTTCCTTTCCTTCCATCCAGGGCATAAGGAGTGTAATCCCCACCTTCTCACTACAAGTGGCTAGAGATGCAGGGTGAGAAATCCAAGTCCTACCCTAGCTATCCTTCTCAGGAAGTATGGCCAGGTCTCAAGTCCCTTCCTTCTTCCTGTCTTCCTCCCAGGCCTAGTTTCCTTGATGACAGATAGTATCTGTCCAGATCATTAATGACCCACCGAACTCAGTAGTGACTGAAGGCAAGAATGAATTAGAGGGTAAGCACTGGAAAACAAAGCTGGGCATGGTGATGCAGGCCTGTAATCCAAGCATTCCGGAGGCTGAAGCTGAGGCTAGAGGACTGTTGCAAATCTGAGACCAGCCTGGGCTACAAAGTGAGTTCAAGGCCAGCCTGGATTGCATAGTGAGACCCTATCTCAAAAAGACAAAACAAAGCAAGACAAAACCAACTAGAACACAGGTTAACAGTGAGAGGTGTCATCGTGATTCAGAGAGCCTCTTGGGCCAAATGGTGATCAGTACTGGGCCTTATATCCTGAATGTGGATGTGATCACCAGCATTAGCATTTAAACAACTGTAAGATTTGGGGTGAGACCCCTGGTATCTGTGAGTTTGAGTTTCCACTACTTCCTCAGTGGTGCTGAGGACTGATCCCAGAATCTCAGGCTTGCTAAGCAAGTGCTCTACCACTGAGTTTTGTACTCTCAGTCTGGTTTCTACCCCCCCCTTTTTTCCTACAGTCCTAGGGACTAATTGACACGAGGGCCTTTACAGGGAGCTACCGCCCCAGCTATTCTTCTATTTTTATTTTGAGGCAGGATCTTGCTAAATTATTAAATTATCTAGGCTGGGCTGGGATTTGTGATCCGCCTGCCTCAGGTGTGTGCCACCACACCTGGGTGGCCAGCATGAGGTCATAAGTTTGATCCCTAGTATAAAAAAAAAAAAAAAAGGGAAATCATGGTAGCTACCTCTTAAGAGTTTGTGACTCTGTTTTGCATAACCAACTGGGGCTTCTCCTACCACTCCACCTTCAGCCTATAATCCACAGGATCCTGGTCTTCAGTTTTTTCTAACCCAAGGCCTTTTACCCCTGGGGGCCTTCTCAAGTGCTTCCTGAAGGTCTGAAGGGCCCTTGCATGTCTCTTCTCCTTCTGCAACTCCTCAGGCTGGCATCTTTTCATCTTCCTCAACGCCACATCCTTAAAGAGGCGTCCCTGGTCAGTCATTAGTCTAGTGCTAAAGACCTGTTGTGATTTCCTCGCTACTGCTACAATTTAGAATGTTACAACTGTATATTTATTTGCTTCCTTGGTTACTGTCTGGCTCCACTTCCATCCCACCCGGTAACTCCATCAGGGCAAGCGCTGCGCACCTGAACAAGTACAGTGGGAAGAACGGTGACTGGCACAAAAAGGAAGCACCTGGTATTTGCTAAGTATTCAGTCAATGAATGAATGAGATGGAGCTGGAATTGGGAAAATTTGTGTGGGCTTTTATGTCAAACAAACAAGGGAAAATAAATCATAATTTGTGATATATCCAGGCAAGACTGAATCTTTGAGATACAGGCAAACCCCTGTTCCCTCCCAAGGCTGTGTGGCTGTCTGTCAAACTGAGAAACACCATCTTGTCACCTGTGGGTATTCCTCAGCAGGGACACACAATCTTTTTGGTACTGAGGATCAAGCTTATGACCTTGCGCTTGCTAGGCAGGCACTTATGCTGCTGAGCTATGTCCCTACCAGGACACACAATCTTATTGTCCTGACATTTAATGACAGCCACTTGTCCATTCCCAGTGTAAGGGGAGTATTGTCCTGCTCCTCAGTGAGTGTCCTCAACCCTGATACATGGCAGACAGACCCACTCTGTTGCTATTCCCTGACCTAGGGGAGGACCAGGATGGCCAGGCAGCCAGGGAGTCTGGGCCATTATAATCATTTGATGACTGGCATTTGTGGATCCATTTCAGAAAAATCTCATCAAACATCTATCCCTTGACCATTTTCTACTGCCTCCCCACCCCAACATGAACCCCTAGGATCCTATTCCCCAAGCATTCTGGTCTTAGTATCTACTGCCAGGCCTGCAAAAGACCTTAACATGGGTTGTGGGTGTAGCTCAGGGTTCAGTCTCTAGTGCCACATCCTATAAAAAAGAGACCTCAACGGTTGTCATATCCAGCCCTTGCTGCCTGGCTACCTGACAGCTACCAGTGGGACCCACCAGGGTTACCCTGTAAAGACTTCCATTGGAAGGCAGGCCCTGACTCCTCTTGCTCACATCTGTCTCTTCCATGACTGACACAGTCTGTCACTCAGGAGGTACTTGGTACATATTTCTTTAAGAAATATTAGCAAGTATTTGGATGAACACATTTTTAAAAATCCACTGTCTCCTTTAGTCAACTTCTCTCCTCCCTCTCTAGCTGGAGGAAGGGAAGGGTTAAGGCGACATAAAAAGAATCAAGACAAGCTGTGTACATATACCAACTTACCAAGATGAATATGATTACTGATATGTACTGCAAATGTGTACTAATAAAAATAAAAAGAATAGTCTCACACCAAAACGGGAGCCCATTCATACATTCCATTCTCAACAGAGCTGCCTCCTTCATGAGCACCCACTCCTGCTGCCATATTACAATGGAGAGAAACAGTGCAACTTGCTTCCTCTGACACTGACAAATGGACCACTTTTCCCGCTTCAATGATGAGAACACTGAAGCTCAGGAAGGTGAAGTTACTGGCTTAAAGCTTTTTTTAGCCAGGATCTCCCTAAGTAGCCCAGGCTGGTCTCAAACTGACAGTGATCTTCCTGTCTCAACTTCTCTGAGTGCTTGGATTAGAAGTGTACTGGCCTAAAATTCTAAGGGGTCTTAGTATAGAAGCCCCATGTAAGCACTAAGCCATTCCTACTTGAATAGGGGTGAGGGATCCCAAAGACTCACTCCTGCTCAGTGGGGCCCAGAGATACTCACAGGGCTCCTCCTGCCCAGGCAAAGTGACTTGATGTTTCTTTACACCATCAAACAGGAGCTCTGCACCACCTCTGCAAAGAAGTCCAGAAAAAGACAGCAGGTGAGAATGTGCAAGCAGGAGGGAGCTGAGCCTGAGAACTGAAGGCAGGGCTGGCAGAAGCAGCCTGGGGGATGCAGAGACCAAGGTGAAGGAACGGTGAGTACCAGTGACTGATTCTCTCAGGTGATGTCCTGATGTGGTAAACTAGAATGCATATAATGGTCCATAATTGAGCACTCACATTTGTAGATTTTCATTTTTTACTTCTGCTTTCTTGAGACAGCTTAGGATACAACTGTAGAACATAGGTTCTGAATTTTTTGGGGGGGGGTACTGGGGATCAAACTCATGACCTTGTGCTTGCCAGGCAGGTGCTTATAGAACATAGGTTCTGGAGTTGCCTGCCTCAAAGTAGGGATCAGGCTCCACCCTGGGCATGTATGATCTTCACAAACTTTGATTTTCTCTGTGTGTGTGTATGTGTGTGTTGGTACTGAGGACTGAACCCAGGGCCTTTGCAGTGGGCTCTATCCCTAGCCCTTTTTTATTTTATACTTTGAGACTCATTTGCCAAATTTCCCAGGTTGGGTTTGAATTTTGCCTCAGCCTCCCAGAATGCTTGGATTACAGGTCTGTAATCCCACATCCAACTTCAAGCCTTGCTCTTTGCATCTGCAAAGATGCTAAGAAACAGCCAAACATAGTGGCACATTCTGTAATCTCAGCTAGGGCAGAAAGATCAGGAATTCAAAGTTAGTCTGGACAATTTAGAGACCTCATCTTAAAAAGGAAAAAAAAAAAAAAGAGGCAGAAAACCCAACCTAGCAAAGACACAAAATGCCAAGAAGCCCTTGTAAAGCCTCTGGAGAGCTCTGTGCTTCTAGGAGTGTCCTCTGCCTAGACCAACCTTGGAAATGCCTGCCCCTGCCCCTTGCTACTGGCCAGGTGGGCACAGAACAGTGCAGGAGGCCTAGAAAGCCACTGGGCTCAGCCTCAACCAACAGTAACTGTTCACATCACCTTGCCCTTTTATTAGCTGCTCGTCTCCTTTCTCCCTCAGGCCTTCTCAGGGAAGGAGGGAGGCCAATATTAATTCCATTTGAACAGGGATGCTGACCAGAGAAGCTGACTGAAGCCTAGAGAGATTAAGTCACTTGTCTAAGGTCAGACAAGCAGTAGCTGCACTAGGAGCTGAATCTGCTTCCTGCTCAACTCCAGTAATCTTGCCAGAAACAAAACAAAACAACCCATGACTCCTCTGGGGTCAGAAAGCCCCTTGAAGTCAGAGTCTGGTTCATTTCTATGTCCCAGCACCTGGCCAAGGGACGGCTGGGACAACAGAGACGTTCAGAGCCAACTCCAGAAGCCAGGACTCTTGTGTTCCACACAGCATCTCCCTCCAGATCTCATGGTTCCCACCCCAGACTTCACATTGGTACGAACTGAGAAGGTCTTAATAGACTTTGGATAGATGTGATGTGTTCCACCCCAGGACCCTTTCCCTATCTCAGGGAACAGATATGTCCTAAGGCAGCCCACTGGGAGGCACAGGCAAGGCAAACATTGTCATGGGGGAAACATGGGGCGACTGTCATCCAAACAAGGTCACGCTTTGTTGATGCAGAAATGTGGAGGGGGAGCAGAGGCCCATCTGTGGCTGCGCACAGGGCCATTTCAGCTGCGAGCCTGCACAGAGCCTGTATTTATCTCCTTCCAAGAGCCCCGTTTTCTTCTGGGTAGGGGTTGGCACATGCAGCAGCTGGGGTGGGGGAGGGTGACAGGCAAGGAGCTCAGAAGTTGGGGGTCAGTGAAGAAGGGTGGGAACTGGAGGCACTGGGACCCAGGCAAACAACTGAGAGTGGCCAAACCTGGTGGTGCCAGGCTCGGAGGCTGAGCCTGTTTTTCCCTTTAGAAACGGATGAAGGAAGGACCAGTGTAGCTGAAAGACCTGGCACTGCTCTGCTGGGTCCCAAGGGAAGGGCAGGCATCTGCCAGCACATCTGGAATGGGGGAAGGTACATGCGGAGCCTCTGGAGTGATTCAGGGAGGCAGATGAGGAACTTGTTTTGGCCCCAAGACTCAAGGCCAAATCCTGTTACATTTTAAGAGACTTTGCTATTCAAACTCAATTAAGATACCTCCATCTTGCCTCCACCTGCACATCCTGACATCCTGAGGATATGTCTGATACCAGTGACAGGTACAGACATTCCCCAAGTTCCTTCACTTTTCCTTCCTCTTTCTGTATTGCTAGAGACGGAACCCAAGGCCTTGAACATGCTCCACAAGAACTCTACCACTAGCCAGGTGTGGTGGCTCATGCCTGTAATCCCAGCACTTGGGAGGCTGAGGCAGGAGGATCGTTGCGAGTTCAAGACCAGCCTGAGCTACAAAGTGAGCTCAAGGCCAGCCTGAACAGCATAGCGAGACCCTATTTCAAAAAAAAAAAAAAAGAATTCTACCACTGAGCCACACCCCCAGTCATGCTTTCACATTTTCTACTTTATCTTCATTATTTAAAAAAAATCATCTATCTATACTTATTTATTTTCCCTCTACCTACTGGAATACAAGCTCTTACTAAAACAGGCTGGCACACAGTTACTAAAACAGGCTGGCACTGTAATACTGTACTGCTAAATATGTACCGATGAATGAAAATGTCCACTTCTCTCCCCTTTTTTCCGACTTCCATAGTGTTCTCTATCTTTGCCAATACTTCTCCAACATGTTGAGGAGGAAATGGGAAGTGACAAAGGTAGTATCACACCTGAGGCTTTATAACCCAGCCTGAAGCGACCCAAAACACATTTGTGCTGTTCTCTTTGAATCTCATGCTTTCCGAGAACTCCTCTAAGAACAGCTCAGGGGCCATGACAAAAGATGGTGGAAATGGTGACTGACAAGAGAGAAAAAGTTGTTACAGGACCCACAGAAGAGCTGGTGGGGCCAAGATGACTACGTCTGCCCAGGGGCTGGAAGTGATGACACATCCCAGACTATTCAGGACTTGTGGAAGTGGGCCCACTGGCGGAATGATGGGCATAGCAGCTTCTGGTTCAGATGAAAGGGTGAAGCATGGCTGCTAAAAGATGCATGAAATGAGGTCAGATGTAGAGCATGCCAGGACAGAGAGAAGGGATCAGGGTCTGGTACATATCTTGGGGAGTCATACTGCCCATCAAGTTGCAACACTCATAGGCACTGTGATGTGGGTGGAGACAGGTAGGTGCAGGAATGTTGTCCTGCCTTGCCAGGACTCACTACTGCTCTTTGAGGTAAGCAAGGGTGACATCAGAAATGGGGTTATTGAGTCCAGTCTGTAAACTCTGGAAGGCAAGGAATTTATTTTTCTGCTGACTTCCTTACTGTTGCCAACACATATCTGGCAGACAGGACACATCTCTGGTAAACAAACACCATGTGTAATTTGGTGACAAGAAAAGGCAAGTTGGCTCCAGGCAAACCTTAATGCTAGCAGCCCACAGCTTTGCCCTGTCCAACTCTGCTGAGGTCTATCAAGGTAGCACAGATCCTTCTAGAATTCCCAGGCCTGGAGGGTAAAGCGGGGCTGAGGGTCAGGGAAGCAAAACAGTCAGGAGGCCAGACCAGTGTGGTTAATTGGATCCAAGCAGTCAGACAAGATCGTCAATTAAAATGCATTTATCATTCATAAGACTGCCCCATTCTAAGGGGCAGAAATGCTGAACACTGCAAGGCACAGACAGAGTGCTATTTATCTCTGTATCCTCTGTGTCTGGCCCACTGCCTGGCACATGGTAGACATTCAATAAATGACTGGAGAATGAACTACGCAGTGAAAAGAAAACATGAAAGAAACGGGGCATCCAGTGGGAGAAAAGGCATGTGGATGGGGATTTTAGATTCCCACCCCAGACTTTTCTTATCACACAGACCTTAACTTATCTCCTCTCATATACAGGCATACACAGTCCCAATTTCGCTGTCTTTAGAAACAATAATCACCTATTTTCTAGGCCTCCTGTTCTTTTCCCCCTTCTCTCTAAATTTTCCAGTTTTCCTCTCAGCTTTGAAACCATGAGAAACCTTGTGTTTGTTGGAGGGTGCAAGATAGTAGCTTGAAAAGATTTTTTTCTGCGGTTTCTTTGGTTATTTCTCAAGATCTTTGGAAACCACTCCGCAGGTTTACTGACTATCCTGAAAGAAGCACCAGTCTGCTTAAAACCCTCAATTCTTGGGGAAGGAGAAAAAGAGTCCCGTAAAGAAATCAACGGTAGGAGATGGTAGTTTTAGGTTTCAGGAACTTAGATGCCAAACAGATGGGCCTGGTGGGAAAGGAGACTGGTAAAGACTGTGGGGAGGCCGCCTGCTAACTGTCGTGTCTTTTGAATCCTACAGGGTATAGAGCACTGCTAAGTACCAGAGCGCACCTCCCGCCGGTGTGTGCGTCTCTATTCCCGGACACACGGCCTCGCCGCCAAGGGAGACCGAATCTCTCAGACTCGAGCCAGTGATACAGCTCACGAGGGGTGCAGCAAAGCTCGGCAATTCGGCCTTGTCCAGCCCCCAGGCAAGAGGGGAGCTGCGGGGCCCGAAGACTTCAATCCATCCCCATGGAGCCCCAACTCTGACTCACCCGAACTCCACCTCCACTGACAAGGGCGCTGCCATGTTGAGGAAGCCTAGCTCTTAAGAAACTCCTCAACTTCCGGCGCGCCAGCCCATTTCCGGTTGCCGCGCGCCGTCGCGGGCGGAAGAGGCGGAGCCCAGAATTCCATCCTCTTCTGCTATTGGAGGAAAGTTCAGAGGGCGGTGGGGGGGGGAAATCATCTGGGCTAATGAAGACTGTGGATCCCAGAGACTGAGTGCGGAGCGGCTTCTACAAAATCACAACTAGGGAGACGGCAGCATCTTTGCGACACGACTATGAGCTACATTACTTCTAATCTTGCATTAGTTATAAATGTCGTCGGCCAACACACTGCTTGGGCGAGCTCGTTCACTTGTCTTAACTTGAAGTAAAAGCAACCCCCCCCGAATCATTTTATTTCCGCCCCCGCAGTCTCCCTCCTAAGCGGAGAACTTGTTGTCCACAGGTGTCTTGTTTGGTGCAGTGGATTCAGTAGTAAAAAGGGCGCTGGTAAGGTTTCTTCTGGATTTAGGGCCTTCTCAGGCTAGCGAGGAGGCAAACTGTAATCAAGTAAACATACTAGCATACTGGTAAGTGTAAATCTCAAACGGCAAGAAACAAGTTACAGAGATTACAGAAAGAAAACCAGGAGGTGGGGGCCACAGCTCGGTGGCCTGCCCCATCATGTGGAAGGTCCTGTGCTCCACCTGAAACTCTAGATGGGACATGTTGGGCGCCAAAGCCTGAGTAAACTAGGGGAACATGAGGGAAACCCACTGAGGAGAGCAGAAGGCACAAACCAACCAGGGCACAAGGGAGGACGGTGGAAGTTGGTAAGCAGCGAGTTTGCTAAGATGAGGTCAGAGCTGCCTCGAAAACGAACAAACAAATCATTTTACACCTGAGGATGTAGCTCAGTGTGTTTGCCTAGCGTGTACAAGGAGCCCTCGGTTTGATCCTCAGCGCACCCTTCCAAAACAACTTTTTTGGCTGCAGTGTAGAAAATAGTTTCAAGCAGAACAAGTAAGAGAAGTGACAAGGAGGGAACTGAAGGTTGTTGCAAAAGCCTAGGGGAGAGCTGGGCATGGTGGCGCACAGCTGTCATGCCAGCACTTGGGAGGCTGAAGTAAGATGATTGTAGTGAGTTCGAGGCTAGCCTGGGCTACATAGCAGGACCCTGTCTCAAAAATTTAAAAAAAATTTTTTTTTTGTATTGTGAGATAGCTCTCAGGAGCCAGAAGGGGTCCTGAGTGAGTTGTCACTGAGACTCTGCTTTCAGGGGAAATTTATACAGCAAAGTCAGTGTGGGTACAACATGCATCAAAATATAACCAACCAGTAAGATTACAAGGATAGCTGCTTAGCTAGTATTGACCCAACTGGGAGGCAGGCCATACACTTAGCAAGAAACAGGAACAGTTTTGGAAAGGGCTTGGTCCAGGTATCCTGGTCACCCACCTGGGTATCTGATATATATCTGGATTTACTGGACTGGGTGGTACTAATTACAGTACCACAGTCTCAGTGTATGCTTATTTCTAAGGAAGTTTGTGTGTCAGGCCATTGTAACTTTATCTTGAGGCTTTGGTTTTTTCTTCAGATGCACCTCCAGCCACAATTCCCAGATCTTTATCTTTAGCTCACTTTCTGGAATGCCCAGTCCCTCTCTGACTGTGTATGAATTTCTGTCTAACTTAGTTAACTATAATATTATGAACATGGTGTTTGCTTCCAGCGCATATACTGAAATAGGAACGATACAGAGAAGCATGGTCCTATGCAAGGATGCTGTGCAAATTTGTGAAGCATTCCACATTTTTAAAAAAGATTATAAACGTACCCACTCTCCAAGATGATTGTAATGTGCATATACTGCAAACGTGTACTAATAAAAATAAACAAATACATAAATGAAATGAAACTGTATTTGGGACCAAATGATCTCTAAGGTCTATTCAGCAAACTATGCTCATTCTCCCACAGGACTCTCAGTTTTTCTAAGAACAGAAACCCTGGCTGGAGATATAGCACCTGCCTGGCCAGCTGAAGGTCCTGAGATTCCTGGTACAAAAACAAAAAACAAAAAACAACCTTCCTGATACTCAGTATATAAGGAGGAACTGTATACTGTTGTTTTTACTTTTATTTTATTTTTTTGTCCTTTTGACACAAGGTCTGTGCAGTTCAGGCTGGCCTTGAGCTCAGTTTGTAGCTCAGGCTGGTCTGGAACTTGCGACGATCCTCCTACCTCAGCCACCCGAGTGCTGGGATTATAGATGTGTACCACCATGCCCAGTTTTTGTTTGTTTGTTTTTTGAGACAGGGTCTTGCTGTATAGTTTAGGCTGGCACTGAACTCTCAACAACCCTGCCGCACCCTCTTGGGTGCTGGGATTACAGGTGTGAGTCACCATACCCAGCTATAAGGTTCAGTAAGTGCTTGCTAAATGAGTGGTATTTGCCAGCAAGGGCCTACCTAGAAGGTATTCAGGGCCCTTTGTATACTCTGACCCCAGCCAATCTCAGCCTGATATCCTGAGACCCAGGGTGCTCAGAAGCATTTAGAGCCCTTCACCCACTTGACTTTCACTGAGCACATGTTATGCACCAGGCCCAGTGCTGGTGCAGGGATACGGTGGTGAGAGAAACCAGTGAGTCCCTGCCCTCCTGGGAAGGCGTTTTAGAAGATGTAAGTGGTAAAACAGGTCAGTGGTGAGGTCAGTGGTATTGACACAGGGGCAGTGCTAGATGCTAGATATGTTGGGTTGTGTCTCCAAAGTTGGAGAATGAATTCTAAGGGACAACACAGGTTAAGAGTAAGAAAATTTGTTGGAGAAAAGGAATGGGGAATAGGAAGAGCTCCTGAGAGACAGTGGGCCCCAGAAGAGTAGCCAGCGAGTCTCCCTTTCAAAGGAAGTTTTATAGAGTAAAATCATGAGGCGGGTACAACACAAGTCACGCTTACAATCAACCAATAAAATTGTAAGTGTAGTTGTTTAGGAAATATTTTTTCCAGTAAGATTATTGGTATGTTTAGATATACATAATGATCACATTCATCATAGAGAATTTCCACCTGTAGGTGATACACCCTCTTTCCATTCCCCTGCCCTTCCTTCAATCCCTACTCCTTTCCCCATTTACAAAAACTGTTTCCATTTTTTCATTCTTTTTTCATTTTTTTACTTTTCCTTTTCCCCTCCTCCTCCCTCTCCATTTCTACCTAATTTAGCTGTCTATAACAGTATCTTGGGGGACACAGGGCTTTAGGGGATCAAGGAAGCCTTCCTACAGGTCCTGTCAAAGCCAAGCCCTAGGGACTGGGAACTGGAGGTGAGGAGAGGCCCTGGCTTGTGCTAAGCCAGCCGTTCCATGGCTGCCCAGCATTCACTGGGTTACATGCTTTTTTTCTGACCCCAGGCCTACCCTACTGGATCCCTCATTAACAGAATTAGTTCACATTGTGTTCATTCAGGGTGTATTTATTGGCCTGCATGGTGGTGCCTACCTGTAAACCCAGGCAGGAGGATCACCACGATTTCAGGGCCAGTTGAACTACATAGCAAGGCCCTGTCTCAAAAAAACCCCCACAAAACCAAAAAATTGAATTGCACCTGCCTGGTACTCAAACACGCATTATCTAATTTATTCCTCACAAGGTCTCCTGCCATTTTTCAGATGAGAAAACTGAGACTTGGAATGTGAGGCTTGCCCCAGGACTCTGACGTGGCAGGCCTGCCTTGGGGCTGCTCACCCTGCTCCCTGACCCACGCAGCCTCTGCCTAACCTTCCCCTTGGACGCTCGATCGCAGCACCGGGACTTGGCCCCATTCGCTGTCTCCTCCTGCAGACTGGCCGCCTAGCTGGGCTGTCGGCCTCCGTCCTCTCTGAAGCGCCTGCAGAGACAATGGTGGGGTCCGCAGAGGAGGGGGCGCCAAGGGCGCCGATGCCCCCCTGCCCACTGCCCTTTGTCTTCCTGCCTGCTCCCCTTGCGCACCCCAGGAGGCTGGGAGGCGCCTCTCTCAGGCTTCCTCCTCCCATTCTTGTGCTAATTGGGTGTCAAGCTGAGATCAGTGAGAAAGAAATCCGCCCTGGCTTGGGTTAAACTGCCGGCAAAGCTGAGGGCTGAGCCCAGAATATCATTAGGCCTGGAGGAAGCTGGGCCCCCTCCTCAGGGGAGGGGTAGGGGTTGGCTCCGCCTTGAGGCCCCTTTGAAAGTCACTGGGATCCCGTGTCGCGCCCCCCCCCCCCCCCCCGCCACCTCAGTGGTATTTAACCTTCTTCCCAGGAAAGGAAAGTGGTAGCCACATACTGGTCAGGGCCACCACTTGCTTGTCTCACTAGCTGCAGGACCTCCAGGGGAGATGCGGGCTGGCCCCTTGCAGCCAGCCGGGGCGGGCGTGCCGGAGGCCCTGGCCTTGTCCCCAGCTCTGCCATGCAGGGATCCAATGAAATCACACAGGACACTTGGATGGACAGGACCTCCAACCCGCGCTCCTAGTGTCCCCAAAGGATTCACTTTGCTGTTTCTGCTGGTTTTTCCCATAGGGTTTCACAGTCCAGGCTGGTGTTGAACTCACTGTGTAACCCAGGCTGGTCTCAAACTCAGGTGACCCTGCTGCCTCAGCCTCCCAGAGTTTGGGCACACGAGAGGGGATTGGGCATTCAGCACGGTGCACCGCAGGATTTGCTGCCATGTCTTACCTCAGCCCTAACCCCCTCTCTCAGCCCTGCAGCTTCATTGCCTGCTCTTTTTTTTTTTTTTTTTTTTTCTTTTCAGTATTGAGGATTGAACCCAGGGTCTTTTTCTCCCCTTTGGCTCTTTGAGACAGGTGTCACTATGTAGTTCAGGCTGGCCTTTAACTCTCCTTGATCCTCCTGACTCAGCCTCCTAAGTGCTGGAATTACAGGTGTGTGCCATCATGCCTGGCTCCCAAATTAGCTCTCTAATCTTTTCTTTAGAGACACAGTCTTGCTAAATTACCCAGGCTGGGCTTGAACTTGCTGTCCTCTTGCCTCAACCTCCCAGAGTCCTGGGATTATAGACGCATGTGTCATGCTTGGCTGTTTACAGTATTTTCAAATCACGGGGACAGGTCCTCACTCTTGAAGGAGGAGGATCATCAGTGATACCACCAAGGACTTTCAGTGACAGACACAGCTGCAGTGAAGCGAAACCCAGAGCTGCCAGATGCCCAGGAGAACACAGCACCTTGCTCCTGTTCCTGGCGCCCTATGCAGTGATGAACTGTAGGAACGAGCCCTCAAAGCCAGGTCTCGGCTTTCTCCAACCTGCTCTCTGCTGCATCAGGCCTTGCCTCTGCCTGCAGCCTCCACCAGGCCCAGCTTCTCTGTGCCCCACCCCCTGCAGCCACCCACCCCAGCTCCCTGAGGGCAGGTTAGGGCCCCATCTCTTCCTTCTTCCCAGGCAGCCTTCAGCATCTGCTCACTTGGAGAACTGACACTGTGCTTTGTAACCTGGGAAGCACTACGCAAATGTCAGGAACTGCCCCATAAACAGTAGCTGTTGTGTATTAACTCCTCCAGTGTGTCTCCAGTAACTGCTTTGGAGACACTGGCCATGGTTTGGGGATGACCAGATGTGCATCCAGGAGGGCACACAGAGGGGTTGGGTGGGGTGGTCCAGTGACAAGTGGATAACAGCTTAATCTAGGAATTTATCAATCCTCCTGCCTGTTTCCCCAGTGTTGGGGTTACAGTATGCACCACCACAAGCAGCTTTTTCTTTACAGTGGTACTGTACCTTGGAATTCCTTGTTTCTTGTGTTTGGTTTTTGGAGACAGGGTCTCATTATATAGCCTAGGCTTGCCTCAAACTCACTGATTCTCCTGTCTCAGCCTCCTGAGTGCTGGGAATATAAGCGTGTGCCACCAGGCCTGGCCAAAGCATATCTGTTAATTGGTTTTTGGATGTGGAAAGAGTATCAAACAAATTGTCTTGGCTGGAATTGATAATCAGTCATGAGGTGAGCAATATGGACAGGTTCTAGCTTGCACGTCGAGTACCTGGACAAAATTTCGCATCAAGTGTGTTGAGTACCAAACTGGGTGAGTTCCCAACCAGTGGTTACTGTGCGGGGAGCAGGTGTGGCCTCAGGCCCCAGGCTGGGAGCTTTCCACAAAGGATCTGGTCTTAGTTTTGCAAGGTAGAGATTCCTTTACTGGAAAGGGAACTGAGGCCTGGAGTGGCAAGATTCGGGGTTAGGGGGGAGCTGAGACTGAAGGCAGACCACACTGTATCACCCTTCACTGCATCTTGATAACCTTAGCACCACCCACTGCCAGAACTGGCTATGGAAAAATAAAAAAAACCACGACTGGCTGCGGAGGTTAAAGACACAGCTGCTCTGCCAGGCGGCCTATGTAAATAGCCACAGGGTCCTCTGGCTCAGGGGTGCATGGGGACACAGTGCCTCCTTCCTGTTCCCCTGGGCCTGAAGACAGAGGGGTAGGACTGGATTCCCCAAGCTCTGCGCACCCTCTGCTGGTCATCATTGGCGTAGCAGTTGTGCCCAGCACCCCAGAAGGCCCCTTCCCCTCGTGGCTAAGGGCCCCCTCCAGCGGTCTGACTCTCCCAGAGGCACCAGACTCCTCTCAAAGGCTGGGAGGAATTCTGACTTCCCAGCCTGGCCGCCAACCACCTCAGCTGTCAGCTGCTGGCTCAGGGTGTGGCCCAGAGCTGGTGACACAGGCATGCGTGGAATGGAAATGTCACTTCCTCTTGTCTTCCGCACCAGGAGGCAGTGAGTGATGCAGTAGAAAGGGCATGGCTCGGCTTTGCTATTGGCTCCCACTACTATACTTACTTGTGTGACCTTGGCCAAGAGATAAAAATCTCCAACTGAGGCTGAAGATTGGAGACTGGACCCCCAGGGACCCTTCCCAGCTTGAGATTCTAGCCTGGGTGTGACTCAGATCTGCTGGCTAGGAGACAGCCGTCCTGCCTGCACCTTGCTGCGCTGTTGCCAGCGGGTCCAGCAGGTTAGGCAGCCTTGCTGTGGCCTGGTGGCTGTCACTGTGGCAGCTCCTTCCAGCCCTGGAACACAGCAAACCACAGGCTGCGGTAGGGCAAAGGTCTCTCCTCAGAGGCCCCTTGAGCTTCTGGATCTTAACCGATGATTCGATTTTCAGAGGAGACTGCGTCACCAGCTGATGGCCACAACCTGCTAAGTGAGATCTGGTCTGGCCTTTGGGGATTGTGCAGTTAAATGCATTACCAGACTCAGTGGCAGCTGCCCCCAGCTGAGCTGGCACAGGGGGAAGGGGTCTGGGCCCTGTGGAAGACCTATTCAGGATGGGACGGGCCAGGCTGCAGCACACAGGCTAGGAGTCAAGGCAGAGTTTATTGGCTCCTGAGCCCTCCCTCCCATCTTTCCTCTCAGGCAGGCCAGGGTTGCAGTGAAAAAAGGTGACACAGACCCACAAGGACAAAAGACTGAGGGACAGCTAGGCACCCCCAGGGAGACAAGGATGTGGAGGTTTTGAGACACAGGCGCTGTCCTGATCTGTGGTAGGGAATGGGGGCCACACTGGCTCTCTTCCTCCCCTTCTGGAGGTGCAGGCAGGGCTAAGGCAAGGGTCCTCTCTGGCCACCAGACCTGTGGCCACTTCTGTCCCTTCCCACTGTTGGCTTTCAGAGCCTGAGGCCGCCTGCCTTTTCCCATGTACAAGTTCCCTCCTCCACTCTCCTTGCCGAACTTCATCCAGACATTGTCTAAGGGGGTCCCCGTGGTCTCAGCCTGGACTGGGATAGCATCACTTGGAATGCAAGGCTTTCACAGAAAGCCCTGGAGGGCTGGCAAGGCGGCAGTGCGACAATCACAATCAGCAGTTCTGGAGGGAGGGGGTCAGCACCTCGGGGCTGCCGAGGTGCGGGCCCTGCTTGCTTTGGTCTGGCATTGCCCAGGACCCCTCTGGGGCGGAGTCACAGCTTCTCCTTGCCCGCCTGGATGCGGGTGTAGGCCTCTTGGTCCAGCGGGACATAGCGGCCCTTGTGGGAGTCCAGGTAGAAGAGGGGGTCTTTCACCATGGCCAGGTCAAAGCCCTCCTTCCGCAGCTCTGTCTTCTGGAACTTGTAGGTCCCTGGCGGGGGGTAGAGGAGACTCAGAATGTGTGGGGCAAGGCCTGAGCCCCAGGAACCGGACACCAGTGTTAAGGGCTGAGAGACGGGCTGGAAAGGAGGGAAGGGCAAGTTTGGGAGCAGGGTAGAAGCCAGGGCAGTTTGCAGAGGACACTTCTGGGGCGTCATGATCCACTTCTCAGCAGCCCAGGTAAAGCTGAGGGGGCTGACTGATGGGACAGCCGAGTCACCCACCCCCGATGCAGATGGGACAGCCCCCCAGGCAGGCCTAATTGTATTCTCTGCATTCTAAGCATCATGTGTTTTCAGATTTTAACATCTCTGAGATGTTAAACTGTCCTTTGTGCAACTGGAGGCCTTGCTGTATGAAGACTGCCCTCACTCAGAGGCGCATCTCTGGACCAGGGTCACACAGCTAGGGTGGAGCTGGAATCTGAACCTGGGGGTCACAGAGAACCAGGACTCTTCTCCATGTGCACTCACTCGTGCAGTGTGGCTTTGCTGCTTCTCCCAACAGGCCCTGGGGGCTTTCTTAGGTCACCCCGTTTGAATCTGGACTGGCCTTCTGCTTTACTTTACCCAGCAGAATGTGGCAGGAGCAATCATGAGAGTTGTGTGTGATTGCAGGCAGTGAGCTATCTCAGGGGAGACCTTAGACCTACACTGTTCAAAAGGGTGGGGGGTAGCATTCACCCTATGGTTTTTTTGTTTGTTTTTTTTTTGAGACAATGTCTCACTATGCAGTTCAGGCAGGCCTTGAGCTCACTTTATAGCCCAGGTTGGTTTCAAATTCTCAACAATCCTCCTGCCTCAGCCTCCCAAGTGCTGGGATTACAGGCGTGAGCCACCATGCCCAGCTTTGTTTTGTTTTTTTTTGAGATAGGCTCCCACTATGTAGTACAGGCTAGCCTCAAACTCCGGATGATCCTCCTGCCTCAGCCTACTGAGTGCTGGGGTTCCATTGTGTGCTTGACATTCTCCCTATGTGGCTATTTACATTTAAGTGAATTAAAATGAAACATTTAGGTTTCAGTCCCTTGGTCTCGGCGGTCTCACCTCAGATGCGCTGCAGCTGGGCAGGGCAGGTAGCCACTAACATTCCCGTCATCACAGAAGGTTCTGTTGTGTGAAAGTGGCCAGTGAAGAGCTGGATGTGAAGCCACCTTAGATGCTCCTGCCCTGAGTTACTAAGCAATGGCAGCTTTGGGGGACCCAGGTGAGCATGGCAGACCCACTCAGCTGAACTTAGCGTCTGAACTGTTCGCTACAGAACTGGGAGTGCATACAGTGTCTGTCTGGAGCCCTTGGTGGTGGTGGTGGGGTTGGTGCCTGAGGTCTCCTTGTTTTTCCTGGGTGGAAGTCACAGGCATCTGAGCCTCAGGGAGTTCACAGTGTCAGTCAGTCACAAGCCTGGCCCAGTGTCCCCATCCGAGGGCACACTGAGTCCTGGGCTCTGCCCACCGCTTCCATGCCCATGTTCATGGGGAAGGACAGCCATTGATGTGGGGGCCTGAAATGCTGACCGGGTGGGAGGTGGCCAGGCAGATGTGGCTCAAGGGTGAGCAAAGGCAGGGGTGGAGCAAAGCATGCAGCAAGAGCACGTGGAGACAAGTGCACTCACTTCCTGCCACCAGGGAACTCCTGATAGCTGCTGGCAGCCTGGCAGAAGGGTGCCTCTGCCCTGGCCTGTAACTCCAGGCAGACAGTGTTTACCTGGACAGCCATGACAGCTTGTTCCATCTGCCTGCTCTGTCAGGGCCACCTGCAGTCCCCTCCCAGGTGGCACCCAGGCACTAGACAGCTTTGGAGGTCATGACTCTGACCAGGTTACTACTTTGCCCCCTACCACCCCCGGAGAGTCGGAAGTCCAACCCTGGCCTGCAAAGGGTTGCGGGAAGATGGGGCAGGCATATGTGGCTTGTGTCAGGTGTTGGCCTTTCTCTGCGTCCCCCACTGCCTGCCTCCCCCAGGGCCATCCTGTCCAGCGCCAGAGCTCCTGGCTGGCTCGGGGACTTCACATTTGCTGTTCCCATGGCCTGGAATGACTCTTGAGCCTGCTGTACAGTGATCTGTATTTACATTCAGGTCTCAGCTGAAGTGTCACCTTGGGGGGGGCCACCGAGTCACCCCAAATTTTGCTTTGAGTTTTTTCTGCCTTTTTTCCCCTGCTGTGATACTGGGGCTTGACCCATGCTAGACAAGTGCTCTCATGCTCAGCTACATCTCCAGCCCTTTAAAAATTTTATTTTGAGACAGGTGTTCACTAAATTGTCCAGTATGGTATAGAAATTGTAATTCTCCTGCCTCAGCCTCCTCAGTAGCTGGGATTACAAGCATGTGCCACCATACCTGGCTTCATTTGCCTTTCTTTTTTTGTTTCGAGGTAGGGTCATGCTTTGCAGTTTGGGCTAGCCTCAAACATGGGGTGATCCTCCTGCCCCAGCCTTCTGTGTACTGGGATTAAACACATGCTATGCTCTGTCTTCATTTGCCTTTCTGATCTGCTGTCTTTTCCTTATTTTGGAATTTGTTGTGACAGCTGCTGGGTCTTAGAGCTCCAAGAAGGCTGAGGTGGGGTAGGACTCAGGTAAAACACTTGCCTAGCATGCACAAGCCCTGGGTTTGACCCTCAGTACTGAGGAGAGGAAAAAGCACTAAGAAGGGAAGGTTCTGGTTGGAATTTGTTACCTGTATCCCTAAGGCCCAGCATAGTGCAGACACACACGCTCAACACTGTTCTACATGGTACAGCTCACCTACTACTTACTGGGAAGCTGTGGGCAGAGGTCAGTGACAGCCACCAGGTATGAAGAGAAGAAGCAGGGGTAAGGGCCCAGGCTCGGAGCCCAGTGCTGGAGCAGGGAGGGACAGACCTGTTCTGTGCAGTTCTGGCATGAAGCGCAGGAAGACGGGGCGGGCATACACAGGCAGCTCCTTCTCCAAGGCCCGTGCAAAGCTCTCCAGGTCACAGCTTCTGGCGGGGCTGGCCACAGCTGCCATGCCGGCCCGGCCCTCGGTTCCTGGGAGCAGGGGTGCAGACTGTGAGCGGCTGGCAGTGACCTCGATGGTGCCTCCTGATATACACCTCGCCCTTTCCGCATATACCTGGCACCTCGACACCATACACCGCCACGTCGGCCATGTCCAGCAGGCGGCTAAGTGTGCCTTCCACCTCAGTGGTGGACACGTTCTCGCCCTTCCAGCGGAATGTGTCGCCTGTGCGGTCCCGGAAGTACATGTAGCCCAGTTCGTCCATCACCAGCACATCGCCTAGGGAGGGGCTGGGTGAGGCTGGGCCCAGACTGCCTGGTGCTTGGTCCAGGAGCTCGAGAGCCAGGCTGTCCTCTTGGGAGCCTGGGGCTGGGTCTGACATGGGAGCTGAGCCTAGGGGAGCCCTGGCCAGGTCTTCTCTGAAGGTGGTGGAAGGCTCCTTCTGGGAGTCCCAGGACTGGGGACTCACCAGAGAGGTAGGCTTGGTCCCCCTTCTTGAAGACATCCCGAGCGATCTTGTTGTTGGCACTCTGATTGAGGTAGCCATCAAAGCAGTGCAGAGGGTCTTGCTGGATGATGCGGCCTACTATCTGGCCCAGCTGGCCTGGCAGAGAGGGAAGACAATCAAATTTGTCCCTGGTGACCTCCCCTATGTACCTCCCCACTGAATGCACCCTGTGTCTTGAATGATACTGTTTTCCATAGAAATGCCCCATTTCCAGGGGTTTAGGGTATAGCTCAGTGGTAGAGTTTGTACTTAGCATATGCAAGTTCAATCCCTAGTACCAAAAAAAAGAAAAAGAAAGTGAAAAGGGAGGAAGGTAGGTCTATTTTCCTCCCTGCCTGGCAGCTCTCCGGGGAAAGGAGCCAGTCTGACACACCTGTCCACCGAAGGTAAACAGGCCGAGTGCAAGCTCAGACCCCCTGGACAGCTGTGCAAGCAGCAGCCCGGACCCCTGCCCCAGCATGGTGCACTCAGTAAGCTTTGTGTTCTTGTGATCCTCAGGTCCAGCTGGCGAGGCAGGGACTGCTACTTTGCAGATGAGGGGACTTGGGCACTCAGAGGTAACTGGCCCATGGCACAGGGCTGAGCCAGAATCAGGCCCAGGCGGCTGAGACTCAGGTCCTCTTGGGGCAACATGAAAATGAATGGACTCATGGACGGACAAGATAGTACACGGACAGCTAGATGGACAAAGAAGGGAATACCTTGCAGGCCCAGAGCAGAGCCATCTGATGGCCACTGGTCAGAACAGGCTCCCCACATACCCACACTGGCCAACCTCGCTCCTGGCCAAACCATTCCCTGCCCCCCACCCCCCGATTCCCACCCGGGGCTGACCTGGCTGGCAGGGGATGCAGACGCCATCAGGCCCACGGATCAGCTCCATGGTGTCCTCGTTGACACGTACCAGCCGGATGGGGTGCACAAAAGACAGGATGCGGCTGTTGAAGCCACAGGCCCCCACCTGCAAAGGCCAACACTTGGGCCCCGGCTCTCCCCCATGGGCCACACAGAGGGGGAGGGCCGCCGGGACCCACACAGGGCTCTCGCGTTGGGACCCCGCCTGGGGCCCACTGCCTCCTGTCCCCAATCCAGGCCGCACCTGGCTGTCAAAGTTGCCCAGGCTGCAGTTGCACTCAGTGGCTCCGTAGAACTCGGCCACCTGGGGTATGTGGAAGCGGCTGATGAAGTCTGTCCAGATGGACTGGCGGAGGCCGTTGCCTATTGCCATGCGCACCCGGTGCTGGGTCTCTGCCTCCTGGGGCGGCTGGTTCAGGAGGTAGCGACACAGCTCACCTATATACTGCACGATCTGGGGTGGATAGGCTTACAGTGAGTCTGGGTAACTCCACTTCAACTCCCCAACCCTCAAGGCTCTGCCCGCCACAGGGGCTGGCTGTGTGACTCCTTCCCTCCCCGAGCCTTGGTCGCCCCCGCTGGACAGCAGCCGGCTGTACTCTGCACTGTCTCCGCTCCTAACAGATGCCCCAAGTCCGTGCCCCAGGGGGAGAGGGACTGCTCACCCTGGCCCTCCTTACTCACAGTACAGTTGTACTTGATACAGTCGTCCCAGAACCGGGAGGCTGAGAATTTCTTCCGGATCACCACCGTCATGCCGTGGAGCAGGCACTGCCCCATGCCCACAATGTTTCCTGCGGGCAGAAGGGGCCTGGAGGTCAAGGAGCCAGAGACCGTCCCCAGGGTCTGCGCTAGCCCAGGCCCACCTCTTCCCAGCCCCTTCCCGTTTCTTTCCCCAGTCCTGTGGCCCTCTGTGAACTAATCGCCTCTCTCCCTACTCAGGACCTGTGGGATCAAGTGCACACTCCCTACACTGCTGAGCTGGCCCCATGCCTGTGACCTGCCGTTCAGCTGGGCAGGAGTGAGCTACCCTGCCTGGCTTCAGTGCCTCCCACTTCCTCCTCCAGAAAGTTTTCCAGGTAGCCCCTTCCTCTGTGCTCACCCGGCCCTCTCTTTCCTTGTGTAGCTACATACACACATGCACACACACACTGTCTTCCCTTACAATGTACAGCCAGCAGCAATGCTACCTGAGTGTGAGGGACACAGATGTCACCCCACACTGTGAGGCAGCAATGGCTACCCTCACGGACCAGGAGGATGGGGTGGGGAGCCATGGCCATGTCGAGATGGAACCCAGATTGGCATGCACATGCTGTCTGAGAGTGGGGCCTCCTGAAGGACAGGATGTGGGAGCAGTGAGGGGAAACCCAGGGCTACCTGCAGAGTGGTAGAGGGGGAGGCAGTCGTAGACAATGTCGTCGGGCCGCATGCGGAATCCGTAGTACACTAGGGCAGCTATGCGGTAGTACCTGGGAGGGCGGAGGGCTTGGTGGGTCCCTAGAATGGCAGGAGGGGCCCCCATACACCCTGGCTCCTGCCCCTTACCTGCTGTGCACCACAATGGCAGCTTTGGGAAGCCCTGTGGTGCCTGATGTGTAGATATAGAACAGCTTATCTGAAAAGAACACACATGGGTGGCCATGAGGGGGCACAGTGCACGCACCTGCACTCACACCTCCTCCAGGAAGCCACCTGGGATGGCCTCCATGCCCCCGCTTTAACACCTGCACCCACTCCTTCCACACACACATCCTAGGCCTTGCTCTGGGCCAGGCTGGCCCTCTTGGAGGTCCTCGCTGGGTGGGACAGGTGAGGACACAGGTGAATCACATACTGCGTGCTGCATCGGAGGAGGGTGGAAGGACAGGAGTTGGCAAAGCCCAGCAGCACCACCTGGCCCAAGTCTGTGGAAGTGCAGATGGCAGCAGGTGGGCTTCCGGAAATGTGGGTAGTGAGGCGACCTCTGCACCGCTGGCCGTCTGTTTAGCCCACTCCGCAGCTCTGAACAGGGACTGTCGCATCACAGCTCCTGGGAATAACTCTGTACCTTTATTGTTGGCTTTTTTTTTTTTTTTTGAGACAGGATTGCAGTAGATAGCCCAGGCGGGCCTTGAACTCTTGGCAATCCTCCTGCCTCAGCTTCCCAAGTGCTGGGATATCAGGCATGTGTCACCAGGCCCTGCTGAACTCTGTACATTTATGGCAACCATGTCAGGGTGTCTGCTTCATGCCACCTCTAAGTAGAGACATGGGGGCACCATAGGCTGTGAACCTACCACAGGCCCTGCCTTCAGGCAGCTTACAGAAATATCCAGGAGACATGACAGGAAAGGCTAGCCGAGGATGACAAGGGCAGGGCCAGTCCCTGAGCCTTTCCTGCCATGCCTGGCCACAAAACTTGACTCCCTCTTTTTTTTTTTTCAATCCATTCAGTGAACCCATGAAGTAGTCTCAGTTACTGTCTCCAACTGTATGGCTGTGGGACACAGGCTGAAAAGACAGGGCAGGGGTCCATGGTCACTCAGGGGACAGATCGCCAGTGTAAGGACTTGGATCTGCCCACCAGCTCTGCTGCCGTGGGATACAGCAGGATCGGGGTCTGGTGGGACTGAGGTGAACCACAGGGCAGGTCAGGCTGGAGCCAGGAGGAGGTGAATGCTCTGGAAGCCTCCAGAGGAGGGACCTGGCCACAGCCCATGCGGGGAGGACAGAGCTAGGGTGGAGCCTGCACTGGCCAGGGGCTTCACTAGGATTCCCTGGGTCTTGTCTCTCCCCACCTCTCCAACTTGGCCCCAGATGTGGTGAAGCGAGTTTCTGGGTAAACGTGATCCCTAATAAAGGCTGCCTGCAACTCAAAGAATAGATTTTGTGAGCTCATCTTGGCATCTGGGTCATCTTTCCACCTTCGCAGTGTCACAGGGTGTCAGGCCCCATGCTCCATGGAAAAAGAGAGGTGGTATAGCCTGTGTGAGCCACATGCAGAACCCAGGTCTCTGGCCCCCAGACAGTGAGCGCTCTGCGCTTGACCCAGCCTAGAGGCCCCACCTGTGAAGCCTTTGTCCGGGCGGCTGGGCAGGTGCTTGGGGGCCTCGTCCAGCAGAGGGTCCAGGTGCTCTGTGCTCGTGGGCACCGAGCTGGGCTCCCAGGGACCCGAGCACAGGAGGCTGAGTGAGGGATCCAGGCTGGCGTGGATCTCGCAGACAGCTGTGGGGAAGACAGGCAGGTCAGCAGGGGGGACACTGCTCATGCCGGAGTGAGAAGGTTGGTGTGGACAGGAGACCAGGAAGCCCCTTCCCTGTAGGTGGGGTCCAAGCCTGACATGCAGCCGTCTGCAGGCCTAGGGATAAGGTACCAACCGTGACTGGTTTTACAGCTTAAGAAACAACACAGGGCTCTGAGAGTGAGGGGGCAGCTGTCTTACGCCAAGAGCTGAGCTCTTCCCACCAAGTTAGGCCGCCCTGTGGGTGACTGACTACAGGGCAGGAGTGGAGGTCAGGGGTCCGAGGGCCCTGTTCAGAGAGGGAACTTTCCCAGCGGCTCACCCACACTGGCCATGGGGCCACGCTGGCCTCTCTGCTCTGCTTCCTCTTCTTTTTTTTATTTTTGGCAGTGATGAGCCTTACACATAGTAGACAAGCACTCTACACTGTCTGGCTTCCCCTTGACTCACCCAACCCTCTACCCTGGCTGCTGCATCCTCTTCCCCTTGAGCATCTTAATCACCCCACACCTCCTGAATCCATTATCCTGTGACCTCAGCAGTGTGGGAGCAGAGACCAGGAACACTGTGGTCAAGACCAAGATCAAACCCCAGTCTGCTGCCGCAGCCACGTGACCATGGTGAGCTCTCTCCCTGCTATGAGCCCAGCTCATCGCCCATAAAGCCAAGCTCTGGTCTTATGAAGATCAGAGCTGCTTCTGTAAAGCACCAAGCTCAGCATTCAAGGTGCTTGATGCGGAGCAGCAAATAAAACACAAACTCTACACCGAGAGCAGGCAGCAAGTGCCTGACCCCACAGTAGACACTGCTGCCACTTCCTGGGGCCCAGCCAGCACCTGCTGCTTTGCTACTGCTCTGGAGCAAGCACCTTGTTGTGATCAAGGCAACACAAGTACTACCAGAGAGGAAACTGAGGCTCAGAGACTGCCATTCACTCAGGACCTCCAGATTCCCTGGCAGGGCCCAGGAAGTCTGACTTTAAGGTCTGTGCCCTTAACCATGGCTTCATGCAGCCTTCCCTGGGGCTGAGAGGGACCCAGCCTTCCCTGAGTCTGTGTAAAAGCCCATAGAGCCTGACTGCTCTCTGCTCCCCAGAGCTCACCTGGGGCCAGCTCGCTGCCAAAGACAAAGGCCCGTGCCCTTGAGATGGTGAGGCAGTGGCGGAGGGCATCGTGCCGGAGGTTGGTGTTGATGAGCGCTGCTTCCACACCCAGCTTGGCCATGCCCAGCCAGAGCCCCACAAACTCATTGCGGTTCTCCATAAACAGGGCAACCACATCACCCGAGGCAAGGCCCCGGGCCTGCAAGACATTGGCAACTCTGCTTGAGTAGTCATCCAGCTGCTGGAAGGTCCAGTGGGTATCTGTGCCCTCGAAGATCAGGGCCGTCTTGTCTGGGTGGCGCTGAACCACAGAGGCAAACAACATGGGGACTGTCTTCCGCTCCTGCAGGTACTGTCGAACCTTTGCCTTCACCTTCAGAAGCACCAGGCCGCCGCTGTGTGGGAGTGAAAGGGGAGCTGTGACTGCCTGGGTGGGGAGGATTGGGTCCCAAGACCCTAGCCCAGGCACTGCTCTGCTGGCCTGGGCCTCACTGCCTGTTCCTCCTGGTAGCTTGGCATGGTGACACCCACACTGTCTCCCGAGTCTTACAATGACACCAAGATTGTGCCATTATTCTCTCCCTTGAGAGAGAAGGAAACCAAGGCCCACATGGCGCCATAATTTTCCCAGGGCTTCTCCCCAGGTCTCTCTGGTTTAGAGTTCAACTCCTCCTCTCTCTAAGCCTGCTGTCCTGCCAGAAGCCTTCCAAAGCCAAGTGCCACCTCCAGAACTCCTGGTGTTTGATATGGTTCCCAGGTCTCCAAGCCTGCCTTAGCCCATGGAGCCTCAAGTTGGGGAGATTCGCTGAGAAAAACCTTTGACCTTGGAAGTGAAGGTACGAGGCACAGCTGTCAGGGCAGTGGGGTGGAGCATAAGCTGCTCCTTAGGAATCCAGATGTCTTGTGCTGGTGGGGACCGTGGGTTTGGTCTGGGTATATCCTGAAGCTCAGGAGTGCAAGGTAGTTAACAGCTCCTGGGAAGGGCCAGACCAGGTACTCACAAGATGTCTCGCCTGATGGTCTTGATGAAGATCCGGATGAAACGCCAGCCTCCGGACCCCAAGTAGAGGAGCAGCAAGGAGAATCCCACCTGTGTCCAGGGCAGTTTCAGCACCAGCTTGGAGAATAGGAGCACCCCCACTAGAGATGCTCCCAGCAGCATTGTGACCTGCAGGCACAAGGTGGTAAGGAAACCCAAGCATCTGTGTCTCAAGGTCCCAGCAGCCACTTTACCGCAATCCCAAAGGGTTAACTATAGTGAAGTGAGAATTCTGGGGATGAAAAGCAGGAGATGGTTCTCTAGTGCTGTCTCTACTACTCTCCAAGTGATTCTGGGCACCCTAACCCTAACCACCCTTAGACCTCAGTCTCCCATCCTGTGTAAAGGATCTATGAGACTCCTCAGAGCCTAGACCCCAAACAGGCCAGATCACTGCCCTACAGCCAAATTTCTTAACCAAGATAACTGGAGTAGTTACTGACTTAAGGACCTTTGCCTTGACTTCCTACTCACGGAGGTTTCAGGGATAACCAGAAAGCTGTAACAACCAAAGGTGCAGCTTTTCAGGAGGGCAGTCCTGCATGGTCACTGCCCACCCACTCAGGCAGCCTCCTGCCTCTACTGGTCGATAGAGGGCGACCCAGTAAGTCAGTTAGAGCCAGGAGTTTCTAGGAGGTGACCGCCCAGGGGGAAAAGGTGATAGAGAGGAAGAGGGTCCAGAAAAACCTCCTACCCCAGAGTGAACACACACACACACACACACACACACACACATATCTTTGGGGACCAGGGCTTAGGACGGGAATGGCTGTGTCGCAAGCGCTTGTCTCACGTTAGGACTCTGTGGCTCTATTCCTGGCTCTTTCAGGACTTGCTGGAGGGACAGCTGACGGGGCTCAGTTTTTCATAGGGTTTTCCTATTCTTGGGAGAGCTGAAGGTCAAGTCTGTGAAGTAGCCCGGGAGGCTCCAAGGAAGGATGGGAGATGACCTGGCCCACAGGGAGCCCGTACCGATCTTCTGCAGAAAAGCCTAAACTAGGTGGCTGGGGGACCCGAATAAACGCCAGGATCTCCATGGTTCTCAGACCTCTGGCCTCCCACGGCGCATCTGAGGACAGCGGCCGGAGGCCGGGAGATGGGGCGAGGACAGCGGGGGCACCCACTTCCTAGGCCCGGGTATAGACCTCACCCCGAAACAGCTAGGACAGGGAAGCGCCCGTCAGGGCGCGCTCCTCGCGCCAGCCCGGACCGGCCGCTTCCCGACCAACCCCCGCCCGCCCCTCTGCTCACCCGGCGGCGTGGGGCCCGCGGTGCGGCGCCTCGTCTCAGCGCAGCTCGGATGCGGCAGTGGAGCGGGGAGCGCGGAGGGCATCGGCCGCCCCGGAGCGCAGAGCCGAGACTGGGCGGCTCCGCGCCCTGCAGGGCCTGCCAGCCACCTCCGCGCCCCTCCCCCGCCCGCCTCCCGCCGTCCGCCGTCCTCCTCCCGCCTACTGCCTCCCGCCTCCCGCCGCCGAACGGGCTGGGCCGGCCCGCAGGACCGCCTTCCGCGCGGTCACGGCGGCCAGGAGCCTCTGAGCCGGCGGCGCACTCCAGCCCCGCGCACCCCACGTTGCCCACTCCGTCAGCGCCGCGCCCACCACGCCCCGCGTGGCACGCCGGGAGTTGTAGTCCGCGCTGAGGGCTCGCCCTGCGTAGGACCCGTGGGCTGCGCCCCGCCGCTGTCCTCGCGGTTCCTGCGCATCCGGATGGGGTAGGGAGACGTAGCCAAGAGGCTGGGCTCTGCGCAGAGGCCCTGGCAGAACAGAAGGTAACGAAGGCCAAGCGCCACACGTGGAGAAGCTTTGAAGGGCGCAGAGGCGAGCCGAGAGCTCCCAGGGTAACATATCGCACTGGACTTCTAGCTGAGCTCTTGTAGTGGGCATTTAAAGGCTGTAGGTTCCAGTCTCACCAGAGTCGAATTTTCACAGCTCCTCCTTTTCACTTGGCTTATTGTACAGCCTCCAAGCAAAGTACCTTTATAAAGTTTGGAAGGCTGAGGCAGGAGGGTCACAAGTTTGAGGCCAACTTGGGCAACATAGGGAGACCCTGTGTTAAAAATAAAGGGGGCTGATACAGCTCAGTGGTAAAGCATTTGACTAGCATTCGCTCAGGCCCTGGGTTCAATCTCTAGTACTGAGAAATTAAAAAAAAAATCCTTTCTCATCCTTGAGAATTACTCAACTTCCCTGTACAGCATTGTAGGATATCAGTTATCAGTTCATTTGCAAACCTAGGACCTTATTCAACAAACCACTGGTCAGCTGGCTTCCCAGCCCTGGGGGGTTCACGGTCTCTGAAAACCTGGTTCCTTGATAACGTAGCCAATTGGGCATCCACAGTTGTCACTTGTCCTTAAATAGATTCTCTTAATTCCTTTGTCCAACAGAAGTCTTTAAAAGGGAAGAGGGCAGTTTTCAGAGTCTATTTATAAGTATTGAAAGTGACTTTTATTTTGGTACCAAGGATGGAACTCACAACCTCATGCCTGCCAGGCAGGCTTCTTATGTGCTTTGAGACAGAGTCTCAGTGTGTTGATTAAGCTGGACTTGAATTTGCTGTGTGGCCCAGGCTGGCCTAAAATTTGGTTTCTTCCTTGCCTCAGGCTCTTGAGTGCATGAAAGTTTATGAAGAACAGATCTGCTTGAAGATGAAATTTTGGTCTGATAAATACTTGGACTTGTTTCTTCAGCAGCATAGGGAGTATCCTTTTGAGGCTCTTGGTAAATTCAAGTACCACCTTCTCTAGGGATACCACATTCAAGAGGCAGTGCAGTGGTTATGGGTATAGGCATTACCATGTAACACACTGGGTTCAGTTTCTAAGTGGAAAGCTTAAAATCATTTAAAAATTTTTTTGTTTTTTTGAGACAAGGTCTCACTATGTAGTTCAGGATAGCCTTAAACTCACAGTAATTCCACCTCAGCCACCCAAGTGCTGGGATTACAGGCCTGTGCTACCATGCCTGGCTTCCATTTCTTTTCATATATTAAAAGGCTGCGGATGTAGTTCAGTGGAAGAATTGTTGCCTACCCCACGCAAGACCTTGGATTCAATCTCCAGGACTAGAGAAAGAGAAAAGGTTGTAATAGTGCCTGCCTCACAGAGTAGTGTGGAGATTCATGGAGTGTTTGAAATAGCACATGACATATTTATTTAATTTGTGGTAATGGGTTGAACCCAGAGGGAACTGAGTGTTTTGAGACAGTGCCCAAGTTGCTCAGGCTGGCCTTGAAGTTGTGATCCTCCTGCCCCACCCTCCCAAGTAGCTGGGATTCCAGGTGTGTGACACAGTGCCCAGTTCTTACTGTATTTGTCAGTGTAGCTTAGAGGCTCATGTGCCTAGGCTTTGGCCACAGAACACATACATTTAGACACAGATTATATCTCATTGTATTCCTGGCCTCCTCAGGTAACAGCAGTTCAAAAAAATGCTGAATGAAGGGGGATAATGAATAAAAGAATCAGGGACTTAGACCTTGTCAACACCTTGTCAATCAGAATTTATGGACATAAAAATGATTATTCCCAAACCAACTGTTAAGATCATTTTGCATCTGAGGCAGGTGAGATCTGGGGAGGGCAGGTTGATAACCCACCATCAGCTGTCCCCCACCCAGACTTGTCACAGTAGTGAAACTAAGACATCATCTGGGCAGGCCTGAGGAGGGAAGCAAGGGGACATGGCAAGAACAGGGCAGTCTGCGTCTAGCTGCTCAGTGCAGCTGGACAGAAAGTGGATAACTAGTCCAGATGGCCTCTCAGCAAGCACTCACTATACACTGGCCAAATACCTGGCTTTCCAACCTGTCACGATGGTTTCACTGTCTTCTTTGCATTCTGGTCAGGCACAGCTGGGGTGTACTCCTGGGCCCAGCTGTGATATGTGGGCAAATGACTGTCCCCATGGAGCCTCAGTGTCCTTACCTGTCAAATGGGACTACTGTGTTCAAGGAAGTATCTATTATCCTGGCTTAGGGCCTCACACACACGATTAAGATCTAGGTACAAAGAGTTTTCTCTGTTTGTATGGCTGGTAAGCCTTCAAGATGACACATCTCAGGCTCTCAGCTGCAGGCTGACAATGGAAGGCCTTCTTCAGTTGACCTCTCCCAGGACTGGAGCTGCGCTGTCTCCCCACTTCCGAAGGCCCAGCCTCTGCATTCGGCACACACTCTGAAGTGGTCTGTGATGGCTGGTGGGCTTGGGCATTGGGACACATGGTGGGGAGGATGTGCTGGGGAGGCAGTGGAAATGTCTTGTGTGCTAGGCTGAGGGGTTTATCCCAGGGCCAGTGAAGAGCCATTGAGAGTTTTTTTTTTTTTTTGACAGGATCTCCCTATGTAGTTCAGGAGGCTGGCATTCAACTATGTAGCCCAGGTTGGCCTCGAACTCACAGTGATCCTCCTGCCTCAGCCTCAAGTGCTGAGAGTACAGGCGTGTGCCACCACACCTGGCCCACTGCGAGTTTTGAGAAGAGCAGGGACTTGGCTGTTACTTGTGAGAGATGCCTAGCTTAGACTGACCTCTCAGTGGGCTCCTTGGCCCCTGTCGCATGGCACTAGGGAACCAGCATTAGTGCTGGAGACTCTGGGACCTGAGTCTCACATGGTGGCAATTACTGAGGCTCCCCGGGTTGCTGGGGTACTTTGATATTTAGCCCATCGTGTTCTGTTCTACTTGGCCTGAGAGCACTGGGCTGTAGAAATCCTCCCAAGTTCTGTGATGGCCCAAGGCCATCTGAGCACCAACTGGCTGGAGGAGAGGAATCCAGGTGGGCAGAGAAGGCCACCCAAGTCTGACCCATGCCCACCTTCTACTGAACTGCAGTGGGGGCAGGAGCCTGGGTGCTGGGAAATCTTGTCAGCAAAGGTGGTCTAGGCTATGAATTCTCGGAGCTCAGGCTACTCAGCCTCTGACTTCCTGAGCCCTCCCTCTGCCCCTGGGAGCCCTGGACTGCATGTGGCAGGCACGGGGAAGGCCAGGACCTGGAGCCTTTACACTGAACTACTTCTCCCTCCCTTTTTGTTATTTTTGAGACAGGATCTTGCTAGGTTGTCTGGCCGGGTTTGAAGTTGCAATCCTTCCTCAGCTTGCCAGAGTGCTGGGATTACAGGACTGTACCACCATGCCTAACTAAACTGTGGCCATTTTTATAGATAGGGAAACTGAGGCATGGGAAAACCAACCTAGAGGCCGGTAGCCATGGTTCTATTTACCCTAGACAATTCCTCTGGGCCTTAAAGGATCTGGCCACTCAATGAGTGTGAAGAACCCAAAAGGCTCTGTCATCACGGGTTTTTACTGATCCTAAATCCCGAGTCAATCTACTCTCTGAAGGATTCTGTTCATCCTGCCTGTCCTCACACCTTGCTCTGACTCAGGGAATGTCCCTGTCGCTGTTTGCCACTCCAAAATGAACTGCAGCCTTGCAGCATCCTCCTGTGTCCATAAACACAGAAGGAATAAAACTCCTTGGCCTTGCTCTGCAGTCCATCTGACTTCACCTTGGAAAACCCCACAGCAACCAAAGAGGCAGGCACTGCTGATCTTCCCTGTACTGATGATTGAACTATGCTCAGGAGGAAAAGGATTTGCCCTTAGTTGTCTGCTAAAAAGTGGAGGAGGAAGGGAACTGAATCCTGCTCTGGCTAACTTTAGGGCAGAGAGAGGACAAGCGGCTGTTCAGGTGGGGAGAGAATTTCCGCCCTCCGTAGCCATGCACAATGGACACCGGGCCTGATGGGAGCCTTTATTCAGACAGCACTCACCTCCCCTCTCAGAAACTGGGTGTAGTTCTTGCTCCTGTGAGGACCCCAGTCTGAGCCCTGGGAACCCTTGGCTGCAGGGAGGCGTCCTGAACAGGGTGTGTGGGCCTGGGACAGTCCAGGCTGCTCCTAGACTGCCGTTCCTTGTACTTGTGCGGCTCTCTGAGCAGTCTTGGCTCCTGGCAGGGTGCCTGCTGCCCTGCTTTCATCCCCCTGCTTTGGCCCTCAAAGCACAGGACAGCAGATACAATAATTACGATAAATGGTGTCTAAAGGTCAGTGTTCCAAGAGAAGAGCAAAGGTACTGGCAAAGCACCTTCTGCCCCTAGGGAGGCAGGCCAGGTCCCCCAGCACAGCAGCCCAGGCTAGGCCAGTCCCTGCATGCATGGAGGGACCGCCGTGATGCCCAACTCCTCCCGCAGGGCTGCCAGGGGCTGCTCCCAGCGCTGCTCGTAGTACAGGTTGAGGACACACGGGGCCCTGTGCCCGTTCTGAACCGCCCATGGGATTAGCTCCGAGACCAGGATGTGCAATTTCCTGTGGGGTGGCAAATGGAAGAGATGACATCAGGTCCCTGAGGGCCAGGCCTGCATGGACTTAGCACTCAGTCCCAAGTAGGACTGAAAGAGGGGACTGAAAGTGGGGTAATTCCAGAAACTAACACACCCCTGCACCCTCACTGACTCCTGTCACTCGGACCCAGCCCTGAGTTCCAAGAGACCCTGGGGCCCAAGCTTTGTTCACTGCTCTGGGCCACAATTCCCTTTCTGACTCTGTCTTCCTATCCTTGCTTCCTGGACAGCCATGGAACTTGCAGGGTCTGTGTTCCGTCCCCATTTTCTGGAGTCCTGCCCTCTGAGTTTGCTCCCACATCACCCCCAGTCTGTTGCACGACTGGAAAACTTACCGAGCACTGAGGCGGACAGGTCCAAAAAGCGCACCCAGCACGCACATAGGCAGGCCTGTCTGCACAGCCTCAAACCATTTTACCACGATCTCCCCTGAGGGTGAGTGGGTAGGGGGGTGAGTAGGTGCCCACAGCAGTGCATGGCCTCCCTGACTTCTCCCTGTCACAGACTGTGAACCCTGGGGACACTTGACTTGGGCTGGAGAGGGCCTGGGAGTAAAAGTAAGCAGGAGATAAACGTTGGAAGAGGAGCAGGGGGAGTCAGAATGCAGAGGACCTCAAAAGAGACGCTGAGGATGCTAGGAAGGAAGCATTAGAGAGGCGCTGAGGGTCTCCAAGCCGGGGAGGCAGCTAAAGGCCAAAACGGGAGGGAGCCTGGGTGTTGGCATGCTGTGACATCAGTGTTGGTGGCACAAAGGGTACTGGGGCAAAAAAGAGGGATGATGTTCATGTCAAGTAGCAGATACCGAGCCAGCAGACAGGTGCATGGTGGAGGTGGGTGGGCCTGGCCCTGGCCTGCAGAAATCTGGGAGACAGCTGGTCAGAATGGCTGCACCAGGCACTCACCCAGGATGTTGGTGGGCATCCCCAGCAGGGTGTGGAGCATGTCATGGACCTCCCGGTACCGCTGGATCACGTATGCTAGCTCCTCATCGTCCACAAAGCGGGTGGGCGCTCGGGTGTCTGGGGAGACCCTCTGCCAAGCAAGAGCCTCCCTTAGATCCCTTCCCAGAAGTTCATAGGGCCCTCGTCTGCCAGCCTTTGTCAGGTGTAACCATGCCCCTCCAGACTCACACCCCACCAGAAAACCCTGGCACGTTCTGCCCACGCTGGCCACACAGCACACACAGGAGGCCTTAGGCAGGGAATGCACCCACCCTGACTCCTGGGGAATGGCTGTGGCCTGTGGGCTGCCAGGGCACCGATACACGATGGGCAAGGAAGGGTGATGCAGAGCTGTGAGAGGGCACAGTTTTCCTTTTGCAAGATGGAGATTAGTTGTACAAGGAAATGAGTGTACTTCATGCTACTGAACACACTTAAGAATGGTTAAGGTGGGGCTGGGGATGTAGGTAGCTCAGTAGCTCATGCATGTCTAGCATGCATGAGACTTTGGATTCCATCCCCAGCAACACACATGCACGCACGCACGCACGCACGCTGTCTCTAAATAAAACACAGCCATGCATGGTGACACATCTTAGCACATCAGCACTTGGGAGGCTGAGGCACAAGGACTCCCTTGAGTTTGAAGCCAGCCTGGGCTACCCAGTGAGACTCTGTCTCAAAAAATAAAAAAGACTGGGTATACAGCTTACTAGTAAGAGCACTTGCGTAGCATGTAAAAGCCCTGGGTTGATTTCCCAGCAGTGCATAAATAAATCAATACACTATTAGAAAGCTTTACAGGACATATATGGTGAGTTTTTGATGGCTTTGGCTTTTTGAAACAGGGTGTTGCTAGCTGGTTCAGGCTGTCCCTGGACTCATTACAGAGTCCAGGCTGGGTCCAAACTCACAGTGATCTTCCTGCCTCAGCCTCCTGAGTGCTAAGATTACAAACGAGTGCTACTGTGCCCAGCTTGAGTTCTATTTCTGTGGACAGTGTTGCTGTGTGAGGGCAGCGCTGGCTGCCTCTGATGCTGTACCTCTGGTACTGATCCAGGGCCTAAAGGACTGAACATGTGAATGTGGGGGTGAAGGGCCAGGCCCTTGCCCTCCCCCAAGCCCAGGGTAGATCAAGTGTCTTCCTCCACCTGTCTCAGTCCTCAGCAGTGCCCAGGGTGACAGCAGCCCGTTTGCCTGTCAGCAGCCAAGGGCTCTCAGGTCTTCACAGCATGAGGCTGCAGTCTCTTCTGTTGAGTCCCCACCATGTGCAGCCCCTGTGCTGTGTCCTCAACAGTCTAGGGAGTGGATTCTGTTTTTACTTTAGCTCAGAGACGTACAGTAACTTGCCCCAAATCACACAGCTAATAAAGTAGCTGAGCGGGGACTGGAAACAAGTCTGCTGGCTTCCAAAGCCCATCACCTCGCCATCCCTTCCCTTATCAGTACAGCGAGTGAGTGCTCCGAAGAGGAAGACTAGGTCCCCTCACTTCACTTTGGCCGGGGTTGTAAAACCAGTGAGAGGCAAGAGTCCGTGTCTCATCTTGATGTCCCTGATGACCACACCCCTCAGCACGGCCAGCTGCAGGGCAGGCGTCCTTATCCCGAATCTCTGCTTGGTCAAAGGTGCTTACCCGTTGTGTGGGCTGCTGTGTCCTTTGTTCCACAAGTACCACCTCCCCGGGCTGTCAGCCTTACCAGGGCAGTCACTGAATGAGGAGCCCAGGGTGGTCCTGGTGGTACCCTCCCCATCACAGCAACACGACTGAAGGCTGTGGGGTCTGCAGCAGCAGCGCCTCCCTGGGTGGCATTGGAGGGAGACTGCCCTGGCAGGGTTCCCAATGATGAAATAATCTGCACCCTGGAGAAATCTGAGGGAGATGGCACCAACTAGGGCAGGTGAGTGCCCTGCGAAGGAGAGGGTGCAAGGTGGGGTGTGGCTTGGGCACAGTGCCCTTCTACAGCAGTGCTTTGCCACAGCTCACCAAGGGATGTCTGGGTGTCACCACGGGTCACCCACGTCTGGGTGTCACTGGGTGTTACCACAGGAGGATATGAATTCTATGGCATCAAAGGGGTAGAGGCTGGGGAGGCTGCCAAATGTCCTGCAAGGCACAGAACAGCCCTTGTCACAAAGCATGATCCAGCCCAGTGTAATATTTGGTAGCCTCTCCGCCTCCTCCCCCTGGCTTGCTTCTGAGCTGAGTGGACCAGGCACCAGGCTTTGGTGGCTGGAGGGAGGGAGTTGAGGCTGAGCAGGTAAAGATAGACCAGCTGTATCTTACTTTTTCTTTCTTTTTTGGTGCTGTAGCTGGAACCCAGCGCCCTGTGCATGCTAGGTGAGTGCTCTAGTGCTGAGTTACATTCCCAGCCTCTCCTTGGGCTCTCTCCTAAATCAGGAAATGTTACTACTATGCACCAAACGCCTCAGCAGCTCCAATGGCAAGATAGACTTCTTCCTGGTGCCCCCCTCACCTTTCTGCTCTATTTTCTTTCTTCATGTTGGTCCTGGAGATTGATTGCATTTCTTTTTTTTTTTATGGGTACCGGGGATCGAACTCACGACCATGCGCTTGCAAGGCAGGTGCTTATGCCTCTAAGCTAAATCTCCAGCCAAAAGCAGCCATTCCCCCCACCCCAGCACCGGGGATTGAACTCATGACCACCTGCTTGCAAGGCAGATGCTTATGCTGCTGAGCTAAATCCCCAGCCAAGATCTCTCTCTCTCTCTCTCTCTCTCTCTCTCTCTCTCTCTCTCTCTCTCTATCAGTTCCGGGGATCGAACTCATGACCACATGCTTCAAGGCAGGCGCTTGGTCCTGGAGATTGAATCCATTCACACACTGTACCACTGAGTTGTACATCCCAGAATTACACAATTTTCTTTTTTTTGGTGGGGGGGTAACTGGGAATCGAACCCATGACCTTGCGTGTGCCAGGCAGACACTTATGCCACTGAGCTATATCCCTGGCCCACAATTTTCTTTCTGAAACACACAGAATATGCTAGGGCTGGTGGCCTAGGCCTGCTGTCCCAGCACATTGGAGACTGAGGCAGGAGACCTGCAAGTTTGAGTCCAGCCTCAGCAACTTAATACTGAGGAAGACTGTTTCAAAAAATAGAAAAGGGCTGGGGATGGAGCTCAGTGCAAAGGTTTTTCAATCCTCAGTTACACACACACACACACACACACAACCTTTGCAGGTGCTGTTCTCTTTGCTCAGAAAGGAAAGTTCCTCCCCAGCTCTCTCCAACACTGGCTCCTGCTCATCTTCCTGGTCCCCTAAAAGCGCTTCCTCGCCCAAGCTCTGGGAGTGGTGTACATGCCTGTAATTCCTAGCAATGGGTAGGATAAGGAAGGAGGATCACAGCAAGTTTGAGGCCAGCCTGGACTCTACAGTGAGATCCTGTCTCCAAAAAAAAAAAAAAAAATTGCCCAAACTGGCCTCAAATTTGTGATCCTCCTCCCTCAGCCTCTTGAGTAGTGAGGATCACAGGCTTTACCCCACCATGTCCTGCTAGAGAACTCTTCTTGATACCCTGCCCATGGAGACTGGTAGAGGCTGGGCATTATGCATGTATGTGCACTATCATGACCTCGTGATCAGAAGTGGCTTGCACTCTGCCACACCAGAGCCGTCCTCTGTTGTGGGAACGTGCTCTGTTCACAGTGCACTTGGCTAGGCTGTAAGGACCACAAAACAGGCTTTTCACTGGCTTTGTTTGCTGTATCCTCATTGCTAAGAACAGGGCTTGGGGTACTTGGCTTCTACATACTTAATAAATAATTTTATCTGAATTTTATGTGATTTTTAAAAACTACTGTTATTCAGCTCTGCAACTAGAATACAAGTTCCATGAGGGCAGGATCTTGCCTGCTATACCCCCAGCATGTGGAACCATGGAGAGCACAGGGCAGATGCTAGCTGGATCAGTGAGCTTATCCTTGCCTGGGACTGGAGAGAATGCCAAAGCTGTCACCCCAGCAGGGCAGCAGCATCTTAGGAGGAGGGTGACATAGTGCAGCAGTTCAAAGCACTAGTTGGGGTTGCAAACAGTCTGGCTGGCTGTAATACTGGCTGTAGGCACTTAGCAAGTTACTTAACTGCTCAGAGCCTCTGTTTCCTTTTTTGTTTGTTTGTTTTGTCTTTCTGAGACAGGGTCCCGCTATGCAGTTTAGGTTGGTCTTGAGTTCACTTTGTAATCCAGGCTGGTCTCAAACTTGCTATGATCCTCCTGCCTCAGCCTCATGAATGCTGGGACTACAGGCATGTGCCACCACGCCTGGCCTGAGCCTGTTTTTTTCTCTATTAAAAGAGGATAACAGGACATACTCAACAGGTCTCCTAGGAAGATTTGGGCCTGGCATCTGGCATGTGACATGAGCTTAATAAACAGGCCATGTTCTGGGTCCTTTGGCCTGTGCCACAGAAAGTGACAAAGCCACTCAGCAGAGGCCTTTGCTGGGGTGTGTGTGTGTATGAGAGGAGCTTGGGGTAGAGACAGGTAATGTGGCATGAGACCAGACACCCTTGTGCCCGTGGTGGGAGTGCATGGCTCCTCTGGTCCCAGGCTGTCACTCCTGTGCCATTCTCGGCCTGCCCTAGTGACTGGCAGATAGCTACAAGTTGGAAACTCACATTCACTTCCAGGAAGCGGAGATACTCACGGCCGAAGGAGCCTTCAGGCAGGCTCTGGAGCTTGTCCATGTCGAGGGTGGCCAGTGAGATCCGGGGACGCTCCCTGAAAGGCAGAAGGCAGGACTTGGGTACTGGGGTGGAGCCAGCAAGGAGTTGAAAGGTTTAACTAGTGTAGGCCTGGGGTGGCGGCCTGGGCACAGGTACTAATGGCAACTTCATGGGCCAGGGCAGCCTCAGGACTGTGACTACCATAAGCCAAGGACACAGGAAGGCCTTCAGTGCGCTCACAGTACTCACTAAAGGGAACTACAAAAGGGACTACAGGGAAGAGTTACAGCTAGTGTCATCATGGGAGCTTAATGAAGACACAGAGCCCCAAGGCTAGCGCTGGGCTGAGCCACAACTTTGTACAGAGGTCACGATAGTGCACATACATATATAATGCCCAGCCTCTACCAGTCTCCATGGGCAGGGTATCAAGAAGAGTTCTCTAGCAGGACGTGGTGGGGCAAAGCCTGTGATCCTCGCTACTCAAGAGGCTGATGGAGGAGGATCACAAACTTGAGGCCAGGTTGGGCAATTTTTTTTTTTTTTTTGAGACAGGATCTCACTGTAGAGTCAAGGCTGGCCTCAAACTTGCTGCAATCCTCCTTCCTTATGCTACCCATTGCTAGGAATTACAGGTGTGTACACCACTCCCAGAGCTTGGGCAATTTGGTGAGATCTTGTCTTAAAAAATAAAAAGGGCTCAAGGCCTGCCTGAACTGCATAGAGAGACCCTGTCTCAAAAAGACAAAAAAAAAAAAAAGGCTGAGATATAGCTCAGTGGTAGAGCATTTCATGGTTTGATCCTTAGTATAGCACAATTAGAAAAATAAACGAAAAACACTAAGCTTATTTTGCAAACAAACTGATTTTTCTTTGATCACCTTTGGCAAAACACAGGATGACAATGGAAAGAAAATTTTCTAATTCTGAGGGAAAAAAAAATCAAAAAGAGTTTCTTTAGAGAAACTGGACTGATGCAGTATGACTAGAGAGAGATCAGTGTTCCTAGAGAATATCCCCAAGCAGGGATGAGACCTACTGTAGGATCTGGGCACCCTCTGGATCCCTCCTCATCCGGTCTCTGAGGACCTTCAGGGTGTAGTATCCTGTGGTCTCCCCTAGAACAGCAACCATGTCTGAAATGACAAAAATGGGCACAGATGGGGGCTTTGGCCTCAGGAACTCACCTGATCTGAGCCTTAGTTTGTACATGATAAAATATGGATAATATTTACCTCTCAGAATGATTTACATTAAATGCTTTGTAAATCACTGGGCACACAGCAGTCTCATAACATTAATAGTTATTAATGCTATTAATCTACTAGACTGGGGTTAGCACAGTGCCTAAAGGGTTTAGAAATCTCATCTCCAGGGGCTGGGGATTTAGCTCAGCGGCATAAGCGCCTGCCTTGCAAGCACGTGGTCATAAGTTTGATCCCCAGTACTGATAAAAAATAAATAAATTTCATCTCCTTCCTTCCTCTCCCCTCTCCTCTTGCTGAGAGGCATAGGCAGATTTATTAGGCAGAGACAGAAAGTAAGAGGAAATGAGAAAGATGCAACTGCTTGAAGAGCTGAAAAGTGCACAGTGCTGTGCAGAGGATCAGACTGGCCCCACAAATCACTGTCACACCCCCTTCTCACAGCAGACCATCTCCTCTCCACTGGTACAGACTTCAGCATCCGAGTACAGGGCTTGAGTCAAGGCCTGTATGCAGCCCATGCATAAGTGACCTGGCACAAACTGCTTCACATTTCTATGCTTCATTTGTTAAATGCAGGTATAATATCTCATAGGGTTAAAATGAGAAATCCAGAAAATCTTGCATTTAATACTCTTAGTACAGTGTTCAATAGGCAGTTACATCATTCTTTTCTTTTTTTTTTTTTTTTGGCAGTACTGAGGATTGAACCCAGGGCCTCATGAATCCTAGGCAAGTTCTCTACCACTGAATTATATTCCCAGGTCTTTATTTTGAGACAGAGTCTTGCTAAGTTTCCCAGGGTAATCTAGAATCTGGGATTCTTTTTGCCTTAGCCCCTGGAGTAGCTGACAGCACAGGTTTGCCTGTATTATTGTGTTTATTAGTTGGAGTACAGCACTTTTTGGAACTAAAAATTACTGGGAGTGATGAGAAAGACAATGTAGAAGCACAGAATGTTCTAATTATACATCCAGCAAATATTTACTGAGCTTTTACTTTTATGCCACAAATGCCACATACATAGTGGACCAGAACAGTCAGGCCTTGACCTCACAAAGTTTCCTTTAGAGAAGTACTGTTACAATGTGATGCATGCTCATCAATCAGCGATTTGAAAGTACTTTAAGAAGTACTACTCTAAGGAGTACAAATCAACGGTAGTTTTACATATTTAAAGAAACGTTAAGGGCCAGGGATTTAGCTCAGTGGGGTAAGTGCCTGCCTGACAAGCACAAGGTTGTGAGTTTGATTCCTGGTACCCAAAGAAACAAAAACAAAACAAAACAAAAATCCCTTAAGATCCGCTTCCAGCTTGACAGTGTAAAGAGATCTACAGAACTGTTTTCAACTGAAATTGAAACAATTTTATAAAAACATTTAGAAGCTGGGTATCGTGATAGTGTATGGCTGTAATCCCAGGACCCCGAGAGGCTGAGGTTAAGTGGGACTCCAAATCAGCAACACCTGCTCTCAAAATGAAGAGGGCTGGAAATATAGCCCCGTAGAGTGCTTCCTTCCATGCACAGCGCCCTCGGTTCAAACCCTCGCAGTACAATCATCTATTTGATCCAAATTTTCTCAATGTAGCTGAATGACAGAATCTCCCGCGAATTTACAAAGGCAGACGTTCAGATTCCACGCCACTTTTTCTCTCCTTTCCCCCTGCCCAACAGATTCAGATTCGGTGAATTTAGGAAGGTTCCAGGCAACTGGTTTTTATACAACTGATGGTAAGGAGATAGGAAGCGAAGGCTTTGAAGAGTTCATGACCCGCCCAGGGTTCCAAGGTAAGGGCACCCGGATGCTTCGCTGTCGCAGTGGAAGAGCCGAGCTCGCGAGCCTCACCGTGGCGATAGGGGTCGTAGAGCGCCATTCCCGCCGAGCCAGCGGCTAGCAGCGCCTTCTGCAGCGGAGAGGTGGGAATATGGTCTGGGTACAACAGGCTGGTGCCATGGATCCCAGCTCGGAAGGGCACATCTGCGAGGTAAGAAAAAGAGATCAGAGAAGCCCAGCCCAGAGCCTGCATGTTCTTTCCGCTTGGCACTAGAACCCGGCGCCACTTGCCCGCAGCAGACGAGAGACCACATGGGAGTCGGCAGAGGGGTCGTGAGACCCGGAGCAGCAGCGTCGTCATGGCAGTGGACGTCTGCCGTAGAGTAGGCGGTGTAAAGTTGACGTCCCATAGTTCCGGGAGGACGGAGCGCCAGAGAAGTCAACAAACTCTGTCCCGACGGCTGCGCTGCTGCCTATGATAGGGAAACATTGTAACCTGGTCAGGAAAGGGCCATGTGTCTAAATATGAGGGGAAAACCAGTCTGATGCCTATTTCCATCGATATAAAATTGTCTCCATTTCCCTAAACCCCAGACAGGGTCTCCGAAGGAGATGTAAGCCCTCACCTCTAGCTCTGCGGATCAATCCCGGACCCTATTTCCTTCCCAGATTCCCGTTTCCCCCCCGAGGACAAGAAGGTGAGAACCTCTTCCGGCCGCGGAACCTGGTGGCTTCTATTGTAGGGACCACATTTGGAGACGGACTGGACGGCACTTCCGTTTACATCTCAGCTTTTTGGCCGGGCCTGCGGGTTCAGAGAATGGGTTCCGCTGGCCTGGCGCGGCTGCACGGGCTCTTCGCAGTGTATAAGCCCCCGGGTCTGAAATGGCTGCACCTGCGGGACACCGTAGAGATGCAGCTTCTGAAAGGTGAGTGCCTTCTACCAGACCAACGATCCTGTTCCGCGCGTCCTGAGAATTTCTCTCTCCTTCTCATCCTTCTAGCAAAGTAGTCATGTGACCTCTTCGTTTGCGCTGATTTCTGTCCTAATTATCTGTTCTGTATATTTCGTCACACCTCATCCCTCCTCATTTACAGAAAACTGACTCAGTTTTGTCTTCATTACAGGATTCGTTAGGAGAGTCGATGAGTTCAATCCCCGGTACTAAAAAAGAAGAAAAAGAGACCATGTCTTTGTTAACTGAAAGATTTTCTTCACTCTTTACTTGTGTGTTCAGGTCTCAATGCCTGCAAACCTCCTGCACCGAAACAGCGTGTTCGCTTTTTGCTGGGCCCCGTGGAAGGCAGCGAAGAGAAGGAACTGACTCTCACAGCCACCAGGGTGCCCACCCTCACCGACCACCCGCTGGGTACGGCATGCAAGCAAGACCCTGGGTGTCATTTCCCAGGAAACCCTTGACCAGAGGCACTGCCCCCAACCTTCAAGGGCCACAGTGAAGTGGATGAAGTACTGAGCCAGAGATTGACAAACTTTCCTGGAACGGTCCAGCTTCCAAATAAATATAAATATGTACATATATGTTTTATATGTATATATTTTTATTTGTTCTTTTGACACAGCCATTGTGGTGTAAAATAACTATAGGCAGTAAGGAAAGGAATGAGGCTGGTTGTGTTTCAGTAAAACTGTGATTCCAGTAGAAAACAGTTATAGACAGCTGGTTGTACACCTGTAGTGTAGTTAGCTACTTGGGAGGCTGAGGCAGGAAGATCATTTTAGTTTAGGAGTTCTATGCCTACCTTGGCAATATAGCTTTAAAAAAGCAAAACAAAAGCTTGAGATTTGGTCTGTGTACTGTGATTTGTTTACTCTTTTATTATTGCAGGACTCCAGGTGGGAATTGAGACCATCAGGTAGAATTCTTTTCATTTGTTTGTTTTGTTTTGTCTTATGAGATCGGGTCTCACTATGTAGTCCAGGTTTGCCTTGAATTCACAACTGATCTGCAGCCCAAACTGGCCTTGAACTGGCCATCTTCCCTGCCTTCACCTCTCACGCACAGGGCTGTACTACCTAGCTTGAAGTCTCCTACTGGGAGAACAGTGATAGGGGAGGTTAGAAGCGTCTTGTGTTGCCCTTCCTTTAGGCCCTGGAGAACTGAGGAAGTAATTCTGGGCTCCAGATCCCATAGTGGGGCAGCCTGAGGGTCCAGTCTGATCCTAGCGTTGGCTCCGTGGACCTTCATTCTAGGAATATGATCCTCATGCAACCCAGGGCCATCTTGGCGGTGGATCTGTTGAGAAATGGACTTACTGTGTCTTTGCAGTACGTGGGCCAGCGTTCACCAGCCTGAAGATTGGTGTGGGACACCGGCTGGATGTCGAGGCATCAGGCGTGCTCGGTAGGTGATGTGGGCAGCCTTGAGGTGTGGTGATGGCCTTGGGAAGGATCAGGCAGCTGCCAGGTATCCAGCCCACTTCTTAACTGACAGCTACCTTCTACCCCTGCCCACCTTGCCTGATTACCACCCCATGTCTCCGACCATTGGGAGGGAGGGAGTTACAGGACAGTGATCCCAGTGGCCCACCTTTATCAGCTGATTCCTGCGTGTGACATGCGGTTCAAGGTCTTTGTTTTGAGACAGGGTCTCAGTATGTATTCCTGGCTGGCCTTGAACTCAGTGTGTAGCCCAAGGGGGCCTGGACTCCTGGCAATCTCCCTGCCTCAGCCTCCTGAGTTCTAGACTCACAGGCGTGTGCCACCATGCCGGCTCAAGGTCTTTTATGCGTGTATGGTCACCATAGCAACCTTGTAGATGGAGGCTATGAGGTTCTGTGGATGAAGGAAGAAAGGCTTCAGCAGCTTAGTGACTTGTCTTAGGTTAGTGCCATGGCAGGTAAATGTCCCTGCTCCCCGGTGGGAACACTGTCATCCTTTCATGAGGCAGGAGGGTGGGTGACTCGATTTTCTGGCCAGAGTCTGAATATTATCAGAGCTGGAGATACGGGTCCCTGAGTCATGAACTGTTTGTGTCCCCAGGGTCATGTGACAGCCATGTCCCTGCCCTTGACAGCTGTGGTTCCCTTGTCTTCTGGGACTGTGGGCCAGCAGACATGACCTCATGTCCCCCTCGCTGTCCCTCTCCAGGAGTGAATACAGAGGGCCATTCTCTCCTTCAGCCCCGCCGACATGCAGACTGCAGAGAGGCCGGAAGTAGCCACTGCTTTCTGATCCCTTGCTCTGTGCTGATGTCAGCCAGTGCCTTGCCTCCTTGCATCTGCATGACACCTGCCTCAACTTGCTGAGGGGGGTTTGAGCCCCAAAGAGGTTAAAGGTGGTACTCAGAGCTATCAGATTTGACTGCAGCTGGGCATGATGGTGCACACCTATAATCCCAGCACTGGGGAGGCTGAGTCAGGAGGATCCCCTGAAAGTTGAAGGCCAACCTGGACTACATAGTGAGGCACTGTCTCAAAAACAAACTAACAGGGCTGGGGATTTAGCTCAGTGGCATAAGCACCTGCCTGGCAAGTGTGAGGTCATGAGTTCCATCCCTGCTACCAAAAAAAAACCCAAAAAACCCAGAAAAACCAGATTTGACTGCAGCACTGTGGGACAGGGCCATCCCCTTCCTTTCGAGTGTGTCAGAAACCCCTGGGGAGCTTGCCAAGGACCCCAGGCCCCTTCCTTGTCCACCACGAGGCAGATTTTGCCATCTCCCCAAGCAGGGTGTGTTCCAGTGGCAGGGGCGGGGTAGGAGTGGCTCGAAAGGGGGTCCCAGGTGAGGTGGCTGCCTTTCAGTGCTCGCCGTGGGACACGGATGCAGACTCCTCACCAACCTGTATGACACTCACCTCACCAAGGTACGGGGGCCTGGGACAGCTGCCCATCCTTTGGTCTTTTCCAGGGGTCACTAGTGCGAGTCTGACACTGGGACTTCCATGGGGAACATCCGGCCATCAGCAAGCTTGTTTTATAGTCACTCACTGTGACCCTGATAATGAGGACAGTAACCCCAGGCGTTAGCACTGTACACTCACTCGTCCCTTTAGGGCGGGCTCACCACTTCTGGTGCTGGTGATCCCACTTTACAGATGGGAGAGCCAAGATTCACATGGAGCCTTTTGGCTTTATCAGCTGGGGTTTGACACTGGTCGGTGCCATGCCAAGGCCTCATGACAGCACCATTGTGTTGTCTCCCCAAAGCTGAGGAGTGCATGTCACTGTCCAGCCCTCAGGGAGCTTCTCTTGGAGGTGGGACATGGATCTGGCACCCGAAAATGTGCGTGGAGGGGCCACATCTTTAGTGTGAGAATCACAAGACTTCGGGTTTAGAACACAGCACCTGCCTGGCAAACCCCAAGGTTGTGAGTTCGATTCTCAGTACCCAAAAAACAAAAATAATGCAAACAAACAAACTGTTAGGGCTGGGGTGTCACTCAGTGGTAGGGCTACGCCACTGTAACCCTAGTGTGTGCACCCTGAGTTCCATCCCAGCACCCACCAAAACCATAAAGCCCTCAAGCTCCTGTTGGCAGCCAGGTGCTGTTGGTACACATCCGCCAAAGCAAGCACAAGCCAGGTGTCCTGGATGGGTCCCTCAGTGCCTGTGCTTCTGTTTCCTTTCCTCTGCAATGGGAGTGAGGATGGGATTTCCCTGGTGCAAAGATGAAATGGCTGCAGGTGGGGTGCTCAGCACAGCCCCCAGCCACGGTACACACTCAGTCAGTGTCATTGTCCTCACTTTTCCTTGTGGAAGACACAGCCAGGCGTGCAGAGTTGGAGGAAGGGGAGTCCCTGGAGCATGGAGGCAGAGGTGCCAACAGGGCCCTCTGAGCTGGACGAGAGAGATGTAGAGGTGGGGTGGCTGCAGGGTGACTGTCACCGCCTTTGCAAGTGTCCCGCCCCCACCCCAGGTCCCAGAGGAGAACTGGGGTACAGAGAGAGCAACCTGAGGACCGCTAGCAGAGCTGGCACCTTCCCTAGGGTCCCCACCCGGTCTCTGCCTCCTACTTCCATAGTGCCATGCTGTGGAGCGGATTCACTGACTGGTCCTCCCTGCCCTGTCCTCGCAGGCTTACACAGTGCGCGGCCTGCTGGGCAAAGCCACAGACAACTTCCAGGAGGATGGGCGGCTGGTGGAGAAGACGACATACGGTGAGGGCCCCTGCCCCAAGTTCCCCTGGGCTCCTCACCCTGCCCAGCCACGCTGGTACCAGCTCAGTTACTCCGATTCACATGCCAAGCCCAGGCTGGGGCCTTGGCCTCGTCCCCTGTCTCCCGGAATGCCCTGTACTCATCTTCCTGCCTGGCTTAAATGTTCCCTCCTTGGCCTTTGAGCTGGATGGATGCTCAGAATGGAAACCAGCTGAGGTGGGCGTGGTGGTGCACACACCCTCTCAGGGTCCCTGCCATGGAGTGTCAGGCAAGTGACACTAGGTCTTTGGCGCTACATTACTAGGAGAAAGGGGTGTGTATGTGACTGAGGACCGAGCCCAGGACCTTCACGCTGAGTTACATCTGCAGCCCTTTTTATTTCTTATTTTGAGACGAGATTTCACTAATTCTCTAAGTTGCTCAGTGTGGCCTCAAACTTGTGATCTTCCTTTTTTTTTTTTTTTTTTGTCTTTTTGAGACAGGATCTTGCTATGCAGTTCCAGCTGGCCTTGAGCTCACTTTGTAGCCCAGGCTGGTCTCAAACTTGGAACGATCTTCCTGCCTCAGCCTCCCAGAGCACTGGGGTTACAGGTGTGCACCTCCACGTCTGGCTTAGAAGAATGTTATTGTTAACCTGCGGTCTGGATGACTTACTTTCATAGGGTCTTTGCACACTGGAAAATATCTTCAGAACATTAAATTCCTGTGTGTTGGGCTGAGAAGAGGGTGTAGAGTTTCCATGGACTTCCCTGGAACTAAAATCCCAGCACTGAGGCTCAAAATTTCAAAGTCATTTTGGGCAACCAAGCCAGACCTGTCTCAAAATAAAATTTTCAAAAAGGTGGGTGCTGGAAAGGGTAAAGCATTTACTTAGTCTTTTCTGAACCCCCACAAAACCCCAGACCAGTGCTTTGATGGATTCCAAGTGCAGGTCTTCTGTGGCGGAAGGAGTTGCCAGTGTTTTGTCGCCTGTCCTCAGTGGACACCTTATACTGACCACTTGTACCGCATGCCTTTTCCAGACCATGTGACCAGAGAGAAGCTGGAGCGGATCCTGTCCGTCATCCAGGGCTCCCACCAGAAGGCCCTGGTGATGTGAGTGGCCCCGGGGTGGTGCCAGACAGCAGGACTCCCAGCATCCTGTTCTCAGAAATGTCAACTGAGAGGGAGCCCTGACCCTCCCAGGGCACACAGGAGTGTCCTATGTGCCCCCCAAGAGGAATAGAAACTCCAGGACCCTTTAAGGCATCTGGGTCCTGGTGGGGAGGAAGCCCAAGGCCAGATCGGAGGGCAGTCCAGGCCAGCAGGTGCAGGGTCTCCCTGATCCTGAGAGCTGGGGTTGGTACCAGCCTGTGTGAGACCCTGACTCAAGCATCAGCAGCGTGGCCCTTGGTGAGGCACCTGCTGTAAATTGGACAGAAAGAATCTCTGCTTTAGGGCCAGGCGTGGTGGTGCACGCCTGTCATCTCAGCATTTGGGAGACTGAGGCAGGAGAATCACTGAGTTCAAGGCCAGTCTGGACTGCATAGTGAGACTTCGCCTCCAAAAAAAAAAAGAAAAGAGAAGAAAAGAGGGCCGAGATTATACCTCAGTGGTGCAGCGCCTGCCTGGCAAGTGCAAGGTTGTGAGTTTGATTCCTGGACCCCATCCCCCCAAAAAAAAGTTAGAAAAGGGCTTTTGAAGCTGGCTGGAGCAGCGATGCAGAATCCTCCCCCTTGTGGTGCGGCACGGGGACAGGGCTGTGACCCAGCTCCCTGCTCTGTGCCACCCCCACACCGTGTCCCTCTGGCTCCCAGGTACTCCAACCTGGACCTGCAGTCACAGGAGGCCTATGAGATGGCCGTGAGGGGGCTGATCCGGCCCATGACCAAGTCCCCGATGCTGGTCAGCGGCATCCGCTGCCTCCACTTTGAGCCTCCGGAGTTCCTCTTAGGTGAGTCACCAGAGGGTGCAGCTGCGAGCGCCTTGGCACTGAGCCGTGGCAGAGGCTGCTGCGACCCAGCTTGGCTGCAGCCCTGGTCTCTGCTGGTCAAGGCTGTGGGCCCAACTCCTGCCCTGGCCTTCGCCGCACTGCACTGTGAAGCTCGACCTCGGTGCACAGAGCTTGCACCTGGCAGCTCGGTTCCCAGCTGCAGTCGCCCCCTTTGCCACAGGCCCTGGTGCCCCTCACTGCATCCTGCCCGGGCCCACCCCCAGACCCCTGTTCCGTGACTTTGGTCATGTTAACCAGGGGTCTTTCTCTCTAGTGCTGGTGCTATCTAAGCACCTTATATTAATGATGGCTAGGCTTTTCATGGCCCCGTTCTACAGATGAGCAAACTGAGTCTTTAGTAGCACTTCTGTCCATTACCATGTTTTTCAAGGGCAAGTCTAACCCAGGAGGTGCATGAGATCCTGCACATCTGACCCCCACCCCACCCTGGCCCTCAGCTGAGCAGCAGAGCCTGGAAAGGAGGCCATGGTTGGAAGGGGACCCGGAAGTGGGACCCTGCGGCTGTGCTCCCGATGACATGTACACCTGTGTGCCCAGCAGAGGTGCAGTGCATGCACGAGACGCAGCAGCAACTCCGGAGGCTGGTGCATGAGATCGGCCTGGAGCTCAAGACCACCGCTGTCTGCTCCCAGGTCCGGCGCACACGTGACGGCCTCTTCACGCTGGATGATGCCCTCCTGAGGGCCCAGTGGAACCTGCGCAGCATCCAAGAAGCCATCCAGGCCGCAGCCCCCCGGGTGGTGGCAGAGCTGGAGAAGAACCTGAGGCCACAGTCTGGCACCCAGCAGCTCCCTGGTCCTGCCGGGTTCCAGGGCTCTGGGAACCCGAACTCTGCCTTGGGGCTGGGGTGCTGAAGGGCCAGGCAGCTGGTAGAGCAATGGGCAGATTAAGGTAAAGGTTCAGTGTGCAGGAGCCAGAACTGCTATGTGTGCAGGAAGTTAGTACAGGAAGCTTAGCAAATCCCAGGACTGGGAGGCTGAGGCAGGAGGGTAATAAATTTGAGCCCAACCTGGGCAACTTAACAAGACCTTGTCTTTCAATAAAAAATATTAAAAGAAGGACTGGGGATGTAGCTCCGAGTAGGGGCCTGAAATTCAATTCTGCCAGAGTCCAGCTGCGGCAGGGCTAGGGTTTCCCAAAGGTGGACAGGGAGTCGGCGAGTGAGAGACAGAAGACACTACACACCAGTCTGTGAGTGAATCTGAATCCGCTTTATTTTTTAGAAGCTGGAATATATATTTGCTAACCTTGGCAGCAACCCCCAGCCCCAAGCAGGAAGCGCCCCAGGCTTAGGGCCAGGCAGGGACAATACTAAACAATAGGTTTTAATTAACTCTTTTCACCTTTGTAACATCTCAATCTTGTTACTTAGTTAGCTTGGGAAATGTAAGCCGAAGCACCTGGATGCCTGCAGGAGGAAGAGATGTGTGAGGCTATTATGTCACTCCCTACATTGTTTCCCTTATCACTTATGGGAGTATGGCAGTTCCTGTGAGGACAACGCCTGTCTTAGGTCAAGGACTCTTCATATGAACCCAACCAGGCCTTACCCGTCATGGGCCTGCAGGACAGCAATAGGTCCTGTGCCTGTCTTAGGCGGCCGGTGGTGTAACATATGTATCCTAGTTGCCTGTCTTTGGCTGCCTGTCCAGTGTCTCAGGGCAGTTGTCTCACAGGAACCCCGCAAATCCTCCTCCATGAGCTCTCCCACCCAAAGCTCCCGCATAAACTCTCTCACACTACTCACAGAAGGCAAAACCCCACAACCAGTCCTCACAAAGGGATTATCCAGAGGGCCTCCAGCGACCCCCCTGGAGTCTCCACCCTCGACTCCATATTGAGCATTACATAAAAACATACACATGTGAACTACACAAATTACAATTATCAGTACAAAACATTCCAAGATCCTCGCGCCCAATTCCCACATGCGGTGTCCTTTTCCTGGATTGTCACAAGGCGTGGATGGACTAGGACGCAGCATGGACAGAAAAGGGCACCACACAATTCCCCATGCTGGGGGAGAAAAAGGCTTGTTTATATTAGACACAAAACTAAAATCGTAGCCAGCCGTAGTTGTGCATGTCTGTAATCCCAGCATTTAGGAGAGGTGAAGGAAGGAGGGTTGGGAGTCTGAGGCAGGAGAGTTGCCATGAGTTCGAGGCCCGCCGTGGGCTAGAGTGAGTTCAAAACCAGCCTGAACTCCTTAACAAAACCCTGTCTCAAAAAAGACAAAAACAAAATCAAAAGCTCAGTTTCAGCCTGGCACAGTGGTGCACACCTATAATTCTGGCACTCGGGAGGCTGAGGCAGGAGGATTGAACATTTGATCCAAATTTAGCAGTTTATAACTTAAAGATAACAATACACAATGTGTTAACCAGTGTTACCCTCTGATTATCATGTTTTGAAATTGTTATTTTTTTCTCTTTGAAGTTTTTTTGAAACAAATAAATTAATTCAGCAGTTTAGTGAGACGCTGTCTTCAAGAGTAGACTGGGGCCATGGCTCAGTGTGAAGGCCCTAGGTTTAATCCCCAGTGCAGGGAAAAACGGCACAGCTTCCTTGTCCAGATGAGCTGAGCACAGTGCCTTTGCCCACTCTCGATTGAAGGGGAGGTAAGTCAGGTGCTTCTCCCAGCACCTGGTGCATGGCAGGTGCTGTCCCTCTGCGTCTCCTGAGAGCCGAGGTGGGCACGGAGGGTGCCCTGGTGAGGGCAGAGCAGGACCTCGGCAGGAGTCAGTTGCATGCCCCGTAGGTGGGGTGACAGGGTCCTCCACCTCTTTGGTCTTTCTCCTGTGTCCCCTTCACCCACATCCTGTGCGAAAAACACCGGAGGCGAGGAACAGATCATCAGACAGGACAGGACAACCAGAGTCAGGGCAGGGCCACTCCGAGGATCCACATCCCGGGAGGAGCCCAGAGACCGTGACTAGGTAGCATCTCGGTGTTCAGGAGCAGGTCAGGCCGCAGGAAAGCGGTGGACTTCAGTGAAGGATGTGGAGAAACCGGTGCAGTAACGGACCTGGTGCTAATGTGGGTGTCAGCACCCTAACACCAGGTCTGGGTGCCGAGGGTTGGGGATTCTCGTCCTCTCAGCTTTGTTCTGAAACTGGCCCTAGGGCACACGCCTGTAACCCCAGGCCTTCTAGAGGCTGGAAGAGTGCAAGTTCCATCCCCACCTGGACAGTTGAGCGAGAGCTGTCTTTAAAAGGGCGGGGTGGGGGGCGCCAGGCTCGGCAGGAAGATTGCTGCGAGTTGAGGCCAGCCTGGGTTGCAAAGTGAGGCCAGGACCAGCGTGAGCCTTGATCTGCATAGCGAGACCCTGTCTCAGAAAGACCAACAAAAGGAGAAGTCAGGCTGGGGATGTGGCTCGCTGGTAGAAAGCTTGGCCAGCCTGCACAGGGCCCTGAGTCCAATCCTCAGTTCTTTTTTTTTTTTTTTGTCTTTTTGAGACAGGATCTCACTATGCAGTTCAGGCTGGCCTTGAGCTCACTTTGTAGCCCAGGCTGGTCTCCAACTCGCAAGAATCCTCCTGCCTCAGCCTCCTGAGTGCTGGGATTACAGGCGTGAGCCACCATGCCCAGCTCAATCCTCAGTTCTATTCACACAAAAAATAAAAAGGAGGTGCTGTACGTAGTGGTGTGTGGTACCACTTGGGAGGCTGAGGCAGGATTGCTGTGGGTTAAGGCCAGTCAGTGCTACATAGTGAGAACTGCCTTAAAAAAAAAATTCATACTCTGACCTCAGCCTAAATTCAGACTCAGACCTGACATGGACACCAGAACCTTTTTCAAGTGTCCCACAGGAACTGTACAAGAGGTTTAAGAAACAGGAATGCAGAGAGCTAGCTAGGGGCTCCCTTTTCCTTCTGGGGTTCAGGGGAAAAGTAGCCCATAGAGGGTTGGGGATTTAGCTCAGTGGCTGAAGTGCCTGCCTGGCAAGTGCAAGGTCATGAGTTCAATTCCCAGTACCAAAAAGAAAAAAAAAAGTAGCCCATAAACTGAGTGCCTTAAACAGTAGAAAGGTATTGTCCCAGCTGTGCAGATTGGAGGTTAAAGTTCAAGGTATCAGCAGGAGTTGGCTATGAATCAGCAGGCAGGAGGCAGAGGCAGGAGGGTTGCTGAGCATTCAAGGCCAGCCTGGACTACATAGATTCATCCGCCTGTTTCTGCCCTCACCATGAATATATGTCTCCAAGTGTCCCCCTTTCAGGCGAGAGGCACCCTGCTCTGGTGTGGCCTCACCTAGCTACCATTTCCTCAGACACCAAAGCAAGTCCCTTCTGGGTTTTTAGGGCTTCATCTGTGTTGGGGGTGGGCACAGGGGGATCAAGCCTGTCCCCTGGAATCCCCTTGTGCTTCTCAGGGCACATGAACTGCTGCTGGGTGAGGGCTGGGACACGAGGGGCTGGCGGTGTGCAGCTCTCCCTGAGCCAGGCTGGAGTGGCCAGGGCCCTGGGCCCTCAGAGGCCCAGGGCTGGGTGATGCAGGGCTGGGGGTTGCTGTTCACTGTGCTGACCAAAAGAGCTCTTCCTGCAACCAAGTAAGATTGTGAATTCTGTTGTATACAGGAAGATACCTCGATCTGCTAGAATTCACAGGGTGTGGGCAGTTGGTGTTACCTTGTAAAGCTAAGAAGCTAGGTGTAATGGTCTACATCTGTCACCCCAGCACTCGGGAGCTGAGGCCGGAGGATCGCTGTGAGTTTGAGGCCAGCTTAGTGAGACCCTGTCACAAAAGGCAAAAACAAATACAGAAATAAAAGAAATAAAGCTAAGAAAAGTGTCTCACCCAGGTCCACGAAAAGGGGGCTGTGTCTGCTTCCCCTCTGGAGCCACGACTGGCTCCCAGCCCAGGCCCACATGTGAGGCAGGCTTGGTAGAAAAGCATGGCCAAGGCACATACGTAAGGAGGTAGCTTTGTGGCGGTCTTGTGCAGTCACAGAGGCTGCCAAGTCACATCTACAGGTGTACAGGCCCGAGCCTCCAGCTGTGGACATGGGCTTTGGAGGCCTAGCAGTCAGTCTGTAGGCCAAGCTCTGTCCTTGGAGCGCCTGTCTTCTCTCCTGAGACTGTCACATGTGCAGGATAGGCAATGTGTTTTCCTGAGTCTACTGATTAAATGTTACACTTCTGCAGAAAGTTATCTGCACAGTATCTCACCTGTGTTTTAGCTAGGATCTGGGTACCTGTGGTCCACCCAACTCCACACATAAAAGCACTCACCACGGGGCTCTTTTTAAAAAACTTTTCTGGTGAATAAATCAGGAATACTCTGCATAGAGTTATTTCCTAGCCCTTTGTATTTTTATGTCTTTTCTGTTTTTTTTTTTTTTTTTTTTTTTTTGGTACCGGAGATCAAACTCATGACCTTGCACTTGCCAGGCAGACACTTATGACACTGAGATAAATCCCCAGCCCCTGTATTTTTTATTTTGAAGCTGGGTCTTGCTAAGTTGCCCAGGCTGGGACAATACCTGACACCCACAGTGTAAAAGAGGAGAGGGTTAGTTTGGCTCACGGTTTCAGGGGGTTCAGTCCATGGCTAACCAGCTTCAAGGCAGAAGCAGCAGCATAGAAGTGCCTCATTGAACAGAGCTTCTTAGGTCATGGTAGCCAGGAAGCCGGGCAGGGCAATGGGGCCCAAGAGGAAGAGGCCGGGGACAGATACAGTCTCCAAGGTCAGGCCTTCGTGACCCACCCGTATGTACCCAGAAGTGTGCTTTACTAATCCTGTGGCATTTCTTACGCCAACCACAGTGGCAGTTAAGGTTAACCATCACACTGGGCTGGAGCTCACCTTCCTCCTGCCTCAGCCTCCTGAGCAGCCAGGGCTACAGGTATGCTCCACCATACTTGGTATCTTTTTCATTTAGGAACATGTTGCATTGCATAGTCCCTGGGCAAGGGTACTGTCTTACATTTCTCATTGCTGAGACAAAATACCCAACACCCAAAGTTAAAGGGGGAAAGGTTTTATTTAGTTCACAGTTTGTGGAGGTTTCAGTCCATAGTCAGCTGGCTCCAAGGCAGGGTGGCACAAGGAAGAGGGGCAACAGTTCACGGCCACTGGAAGACAGCGAAAGCAACAAGGGAGAAGGCATAACCCGCTTTGTATCCTTTATCTTGTATGCAGGCTACCCGCCCTAGGGCCAGTGTGGTGCTCACACCCTTAACCCCAGCACTGGGTGGTACATCAACCACAAACTCTAGAATCTGCCGCCGCTGAAGAGCCCCCATCTATGACTGTAGCGGGCATCTAGACACACCCTGTAACAGGGGCTGTGAATGGAGGGCCTGAGTTCACCTTGCTGAGTTTGGGGTCCTCACTTGTCAGGTTAATAAAACCTGTCTTGCCAAGTGTCATGGTGTCAGTGCCAGCACTCAGGAAGTGAGCAGGAGGATCATCAAGGGTTCCAGGCTAGCCGGAGCTACATGGTAAAACTGTTTTAAAACAGAACAAAACAAAAATAATGCCTGTCTCACATAGTTGACAAGACAAAAACCACAAGGCAAACAACTTTCCAGGGACCAGGAAATAGCAGCTAATGTACTTGATCTCATTCAGTCCTCAGATTGGCTTTAGGCACCGTGGTTATCCTCATTTTATAAATGAGAAACTGAAGCATTAAGCGGGCAAATGACAGCCAAGCCAGGTGTGGTGTTACATGCCTGTAACTCCAGTCCTTGGGAGGCTGAGGCAGGAGGATCATTGTGAGCTATAAGGCAGCCTGGACTACATAGTGAGTTCAAGGCCAGGGTAGGATAGATAAGAGTCCCTGTCTCAAAACAAATAAAGAAGATGGGGAAATGATTAGGTAGAGTTCTGGTGAATTGGATTTGTTCTCTTATAGAAGAGGTCTGCAGGCTGGGGTGTGGCTCAGGGCTGAGCATTTTCCTAGTCTTGTGAGAGGCCTTGGGTTCCACACCAGGACAAAAAAAAAATTGCCCAAGAAAGCTGAAAAGCACCTGGTACTATAAATAGCTAAATTTTTATTATTTTTTTGGTACCAGATATCAAACTCATGACCTCGCACTTGCCAGGCAAATGCTTGTGTGGCTGAGCTACATCCCTGACCCTAAACAGCTAAATTCTGTAAACTGTGGATGGCGCACACCTGTCATCCCAGCACTTCTGAGGCTGAGGCAAGAGGATTGCCAGTGTTGTCTGGGGTTTAGCTCAGCTGGCTAAGGGCCGGCTCTGGTAACTGTGAGGTCGTGAGTTTGATCCTAGATGCCAAAAAAACAAAACCAAAAAACCCCACACAAAAACCTCAGCCTGTGCTTGTGGACCACATCTGCCTGGTGTGATGCCTTGGGTTCAACCCTGGGTGGGGTACAACGAGACAGAAATTACCTGTACATGAGTGCTGTACTATATATGTGCTGAGTGGGTAACCCCAGATTTGTTTTGTTTTGTTTTTGTAGTTTTGGGGATGGAAGCCAGGGCCTTGCATACTAAGCACACACAAGATTACCCAACTACCCTCACCCCCAGCCCTTTTGTACCAGGAATTGAACTCAGGACTTTGCACTTGCCAGGCAGGCACTTGTGCCACTGAGCTACATGCCTGGCCCTGTTTTTTGTCTTAACAGCGCAGAGTGTAATAGATGCAGGGATACAGGCTGCCTGCTATAGCCCGCTTCCCTCATTAGCAGTCAGGCCTGACCGTTTCTCCACATCTGTCTGTCTGTCCAGCGGCCTGGGCACTCTTTCCTCCAGACTCCACAGCGATGGTAGCAGGGATGGGGCTCTCTGAGGAAGGTCTTGCTCCACGTAGGCCCTGACCTCTCCCCTCCCTGCTAAGTAAAAATTGCTGCCCTGGGATGAGGCAACCTTCCCATGGGCCTGGGTTTTTATTTATTCAGCACCTACCACTAAAGTTGTAGGCACCAGAACACATCAGATATCAGGTAAGACAGCACAGCACCCACCACCCACTGGCACCTTGGAGGAGACCACAGGTTGGGCCAGAGAAGCCGTAAGGCAGTGAGGGACAAAGGTTGCAAGGTGACAGGTTAATCAGGGCAACATCATGTCCCAAGGGCCACACTGGACAATGCAGTAGACCACCTGGGAGTGAGGGTGACCTCGGAGACCTTTATACCTCATATGGCAGAGGTCACTTGGCATTGGACTCAGTGTCAACCCGGGTGACAGCGATTGTCCCTTGAGAGGGGCTCACTGAGTGCTTGTGACTTTTCCATGGCACTGACACCAGTGACTGCCATGGAAGGTGGGAATTATCCCCCGTACCCCCGCTTCCTGGAAGACTGGGGATGTGCAGTCTTTGTCATCTGTCACTCAGGGGTGGCCAGCAGACCAGGTGAGGTGAGGAGACAGAGGGTGCTGATGACGCTGTCCTGGTGACAGGGGCTGTCATCATGCTGAGGATGGCTGGCAACCCAAGGTGTGACTGTCTCCTAACCTGCACCTCCTATATGTGCCCAGGAGGCGAGCACGGCACAGCCCTGGCCAGGGCCTTTGTCCTCTCTCCTTAGTTCCTGCCCTCTTATCTGGTCCCGGCCCAGCCACCCCCTCCCACCCCACCCCCGCTCTGGGGGCCCGAAATGCACACACAAAGCTACCCTGCTGCTTCAGTCTTACCTAGGGTGATCCCAAACTCTCCTGGCTCCCAGGTGGAGCTTTGGGGCAGTGATCGATTACTGGGGCTTGGAGGGGACTTGCGGGTGGGGCAGGGCCTTCAGGGTCCGTCTCTTTCCACACCTGCTCCCTTTGCCCCTGCTTCCTGCTCATCACGCCCTGGGCCTGTTTTTTCCACCAGGGGCCTTTGCTGTGGAGTCCGCAAGCGTGGGCTGAAAGGTGAGCCGAAACCAACCTCTCCTCCTGTAAGCCCCATGTGTCAGGTGTTACGGATTAGGGACCAGAAGAGTAGGACTCCTGTGTGATGCGTAACCCAGTTAGGGATGTATGTGGTAGATCTTGCTGTGTTGGCTAATCCTAGCACTCACCAGGCTGAGGCAGGAGGACCTCTGTGAGTTCAAGGTCAGCCTAGGTTCCATAGGGAAACCCTGTCTTGCAAAACCAAAACAAACAAACCCGCCAAGCAGACAATTTGGAATCAAATCAAGCAAGGCTTAGATAAACAGAATCCACTACAGTGGAGGAGAAACCTGGATGGGGGTGGCTGAGCTCGCAAATCTAAGTAAGCTGGGAGAATTTGGCTCCTTGAACTGGTGACTGGCTGTCACACCACCCCACTGGAGCACTTCATGGCACACAGTTGGTAAAAAAAAAAAAAAAAGGCCACACTAGGTGGCCCCAAAGGAGTTCCCTTGGTCATGGCCAAAGTATTGTGTGCAGATACAGCCAGTCTACCGGGAAGGTCACCTAAGCTCTCTTGGAATTGCAGAGTGTTTTCCTCAGCACGTATCTAAGACTAAATTAATTAGTTAATTAATGATTTATTTTTTGAGACAGGGTCTTGCTGTGTAGTTCAGACTGGCCTTGAACTCACTATGTAGCCCAGGCTGGCCTCAAACTCATGGTAATCTTCCTGCCTCAGCCTCCTGAGGGTTATAATTACTGGGCAGGCACCTGCCCAGTCTAAACTGAAATGGTTGTTGATAGCTACCAGATGATCTAGGAGCAGTGATGGGCACCTATAGTCCCTGCTGCTTGGGGAGGCTGAGGCAGAAAATCACTGTGAGCCCAAGAGTTCAAGAGTAGCTTGGGCGACATAGTGAAACTCTCTGTCAAATCACGTCATACTGTGGTCCCGCCTGTAATCTCAGCACTCAGGAGGCTGAGGCAGAAGGGTCATTGAGTTTTAGGCCAGCCTAAATCTCATAGTAAGACCCTGTCTCAACAAACAAAGCTGGGAAGTTAACTCAGTGGTATAAGCACCTGCCTGGCAAGCGTGAGGTTGTGAGTTCGATTCCCGATACCAAAAACAAAAACAAAATAAAATTAAAAATCAAAACTAGGGCTGGGGATTTAGCTCAGCAGCATAAGCATCTGCCTGCAAGCTCTAGGTCATGAGTTCGATCCCCAGTACCAAAAAAACCCAAAAAAACAAAAGCACCAAAAAAAAAAAAAAAAAGAAAAGCCAAGAAACAACCAAAATAAAAAAAACCCCAAAACCTAATTCTCCCACAAAAAATCCCTGTTCTGAAAGCCCCCTTTTATTCCCCTAACCTAAGTTTGTGAGTGGATGCGGGTGTGGGTGTGGGTGGATGTGTGTGGTACCAGAGACGGGACCCAAAGCCTTTGAACTGAGCTATGCCTCAGGCCTCTTCTTTCTTCACGCCTTTATTTTTATTTTGGGACAGGTCGTTCCTTAGTAAGCTGCTCAATTGCTCCTGTTGGGTTTGAACTTTTGGTCTTCCTGCCTCAGCCTCACAGAGTGCTGGGATTGCAGACATGTACCCCCATACCTAGTTTGTTTGCCTGCTTTTCTGACTGTTGCTTCCCTGGAATTTTTGTAGGGGTTGGGGGAGAGTTATTTATTTATTTATTTATTTATTTATTTATTTATTCAGAGACAGGGTCTCACTGTGTATCTTTAGGTTGGTCCTCAGATCACGATACAGAACTTACAGTGATCCTCCTGCCTCAGCCTCCTGAGGACTGGCATTACAGGCATGGGGTGTGGTAGGCATTTTGTCTCCTTTATAGATGAATAAACTGAGAAGCCACAGCCCAGCCTCCCGAGTCTGACTGTACCTTTCCTGGCCTGCCAAGCTGGCTCTGTTTGGTGACAGATAAGAAAGAAACAGGAAGTCATATCAGCTGCTATCTTGACTTCCTGGAGACCTTGGGGTGGGGGTTGGGGGTTGGGAGGGAGTGTGAGTCAGGCAAGGAAGGAGGGAGGGAAGCAGCTACCTGGCTGAGCAGGATAAGGGTGCTTCCAGGCTAGCGGAAGCTGAGTCAGAGACAGACATCGTGGGTAGGCGGGTGGCTGGGGTGACTAGAGGACAGGGGACTGCCACGTCCTTCTGGCCCAGTGGCTCAGGTCAAAAGGACATCTGCTCTGAGTTCTTGCCATGTTCCCCACCTCCACACACTGCATGTTCTTCCATCCCAGCATTCACTCAGGAGGCTGAGGCAGGAAGGTCTCTGTGAGTTTGGGGTCCACTCCACTAGTGAGATACTGCTTAAAAGAAACAAAACAAAACAAGAAAAATCTTCAAGCGGCAACAGGGTCTCAGCTCCTCCCTGATAAACCAGCTGGGCAGGTCTGCTGGTGCCTGGGAGGAGGGCAGGGGAGAAAGGGAGCTCAGAGCCAGCAGATGGCAGAGTGTGTGGCGTGTGGCTTTGGGGACAGGGACAGAACCAGGGCCTCCAGCGAGCAGCTGACCACACAGCCCCGCACACCCTTTTCCTCTGTTCTCTCTTCGTGTCTGTGTAGCACTGAGGATTGAACCCAGATCTTTCCTACTGAGCTGTATCACCAGCCCTTTTTATTTTGAGACATCTTGCTAACAGGTTGGGCTCAGACTTGCCATCTTCCTGCCTCAGCTTCCAGGGTGCTGGGATGACAGGCCTGTGCACTGGGATGGGCTCAGTCTTTTTTTCTTCTATCTGGAGCCAGGTCTTTTTTTTTTTTTTTTTTGTCTTTTTGAGACAGGGTCTCACTATGCAGTTCAGGCTAGCCTTGAGCTCACTTTGCAGCCTAGGCTTGTCTCGAACTCACAACAATCCTCCTGCCTCAGCCTCCTGAGTGCTGGGATTACAGGCAAGCGCCACCACACCCGGCTATGGATCCACGTTTTGCTCAGCTCAGCTGCCCTGGCTGGGCTGGAGCCAGGCCTCCTGTCTGGCCGGGATTGATGAAAGGCTGGTTATTGAGGTGGCGGGAACCTTTGGCTCCTGGCTGGCTGGGTGTGGGACTGTCACCTTTCACCTCATTCGCAGTCCCTGTCTACCTGGCCTCCGTAAGCCTGGGCCCAGCTTTCTCCTCTCGTGGAAGTGGCGCCCTCTGCTGATCCAGCCGGAGTGGGGTGAGATTTGCTGACACTGCGGGCCATCAGGCTGCAGGAACGGGCCCCTTCAGGACCCCAGGAAGGAGAGCGCCTTGTGAACCCTGTCAGTCCAAGGTGAGTATGTTTTAAAATGAAAATCTTTTTTCTTTTTCAAGACAGGGTCTCGCTGTGCAGCTCAGGCTGGCTTTGAGCTCACTTTGTACCCCAGGCTGGTCTTGAACTCACAGTGATCCTCCTGCCTCAGCCACCACACCAGGCATTTTTTTTATTTTAAAATTATTTTATTTTGGTTTTGTGGTGTTGAGTTTGAACCCAGGGCCTCCCACTGAGCTACACTCCCAGCCCTATGTGTTGTGATTTCTAGCGACCATCTCAGTATGTTGCCTAGGCTGGCTGTAACGGGGTCCTCCTGTCTCAGCCTCCCGAGTGCTGAAAATACAGGCAGGGGCCACTGGGCCCTGCTGGGATAAATATTTTTGAGTACCGTCTACACGGGACAGAAACCAGATGTAACCATATAAACTAAGAATAAGCGCGGCCCTTGGCCTCTTCCGCCCATGCAGCGTCACCGGGGCGAGCTCTGAGGACGCAGGCGGCTGCGCACTGCCCCCTACTGGTGGCCTCAAGCCGGGCAGCAGAGCCCCCAAGGAGCCGCCTGTTCCGTCCCGACCCGGCGGATCAGCCCTGGCGGTTGCCGCGCGCCCTCCAGCGCTAGGCCCACACTGCCCCCTGGCGGCCGCGCCGCCACGACACCCGGAGAGCCCATCTCACCAGCGCAGGGGGAACCCTGCGGGAGGCCTCGGGCGCTTTCTTCTTTTTTCAGGTGGGGTGAATGACAGATAGCTAAATTATTTAGAAATATTACAGGAAGTCAGACAGGACTGGGCCCTCTCGATGCACATTAATCAATGCACATTAATCAGTGCACATTATACCGGCGGGTTTCCATAGAGAGGGACGGCTACACCACATACCCGCCCAGGGATGAGCTTCAGCGATATGCTGCTTTTTTTCTTTTTGGGAATGGAACTCAGGACTTCGCGCTTGCCAGGCAGGCGTATGTATCGCTGAGCTGTATCCCCAGCCCGCGATTGATACTCTAAAGAGAACCAAGCACCTTGGCCTGGGGTGTGTGTGTGTGTGTGGGAGGGGACACGACTTAACCCCCAGGGCATTGGAAGGCCCTTGTTTGTCCCTGGTGTGCTGCTGTGTGACTCATTCCCCATCGGATCCCTTTTAATCAGTGTTACCTAAGCGCCTTTCCTCGTACTCCTACTGGTTCACCGTAGTCTTATCCCACCTCACACCCACCTTGCACTTTCCCGTTGGATCAATGTTACCTAATGGACTATACCTGATTTTTTTTTCAGGTTCTTCTTTTTAATTTTTTAAAAAATCCATTTTATTTCAAGGAGGAAAAAAGAAAAAAAAAACTAAAACATGTCCATCAGGGGCAACAATGGTACATACATTGCGCATTGTAAGTCCCAAAATCATTCACCCAGAGCACAAGACACCTGCGTTCAATTAAGGGACTATCCTTGGCTATTTTTGTCCTTTTGAGACAGGGTCTTGCTATGCAGTTCAGGCTGGCCTTGAGCTCATTTTGTAGCCCAGGCTGGTCTCGAATTTGCAATGATCCTCCTGCCTCAGCCTTCAGGGTGCTGGGATGACAGGTGTGCACTACCACACCTGGCTCTCCCCTTGTGATTTTACTCCCTGGAGAAGCGGGTTCCCCAGCCACCTACTCAGGACCTCTGTCTGTTGCTCTTACCTTTCTCTCAATAAATACTTCCCACTTTTTTTTTTCTTTTTAAAAGCTTTTATTTCGAAAAGTAAAGCCACTGTTAATTTCACATGAATATCTGGGGGCTTGGTCCCTACCTCCCCTCTTCTTTCACACTGTGTTGTAAAAGCCAAGCAGATGGCTTGCTGAACCAGTGGGAGGGCCATGTTGGCTTCGTTGTCATATGATCAGTGTTGTAATCTAACTCTTAGTGTCGCCATTCTGTTCTGTATGTGCCACGCCCTTTGACCTTTAAAAGGAAAAAACAGGATGTCCCATTTCCTCAGGAATGCACAAGTGTGGGCCCCCCACATCTTTGTGGGTTTTTTTCCCTTTATAAACTACCCCCAAATCTTAGCCCAGTTGCACAGCAGTGTAAATTCCACCCTCACTCTGTGTCGCTGGATACCAGCCTAAATAATAAAGCGCTCTTTTCTTTTTCCTCCAAGATGTCTTTGCCTTTTTAATTCTTTTTGCCTTTTTATGATTTTCATTTTATTTTGGAGTGCAGCCTTTTGGGGTACATTTGGGGGCTCATCTGGGATTAACTCCAAGAACCCCCAAAAGGGGCCCCCTTTTTCTTTTCTCAAGTCATTTCACTGGGTCGGTACTCTGTAAGTATCTTTTTTATGTATGCTTTTCCTTGGTTCATTTGTATTTTGGCGCACATTTGCATTCGGTAGAGGAGCCTGAGTGCTCTTTCTATACCGGAGCGGGACGCCCTCCGGGTTTGGGGGCATTTTGCCCATTGGTACGGTTGGGTATTTACCCGTTCATAATTTGTACGGTTGGGTATTGGAATTTATCTGTTCGTAGTTTGGGAACCAGGAACTGCTTTTCGCTCGACTCTGTTCCAGATGTAGTATTTCTTTCTAGGACACTCGAGAGGGGACAGAAGAGGGGGTGTGTGCATTGTTGGTGTTTTTGTGTCTTCTGTGTTGCCTTATTGTGTGTGTTTAACCGACCATTTTCTTACTAGTCACCATGGGACAAAGATCTTCATCTGTGCCTTTAACTCCTCTAAATCTAGTTCTTAATCATTTTAAGGAATTTAAGTAAAGAGTCCAGGGATACGGAGAAGCTGTTCATGCTGGGAGACTTCCCGTGCTCGCTTCCTTGGAGTGGCCTTGCGGAGTCCCTGAGTGGCCATCTGTCGGTAGCTTCGACATGGCTATCGCGGAGGCAGTCCGGAGATACGTCTTCAGCCCTCCGACTCATCCTGACCAAATTGTCTATATACAGATTTGATCTTACTTTTGATTCTCCTCCCTGGTTAAGAAAGTTTCTTAAGGCTTCCAGACAGCAGCCCAGTAACCCTCTGTTGCTGGCACCACTAAGAGAAAAACTGGAACCTAAACCACCTGCCCTACCTGTCCTACTGGAGGGAGATGTGGAGGAGCTGCTGCCACCCCCTTCCCGCCTGTCGGGTCCACCCACGGCACCACCAGCACCGCCGGAAGAAGAGGAACCTCCTTATCATCCACCGAGCCCTATCTGGACCAGAAGCTAACACACCCAGAGCCACCGGACTCCTCCACAGCCCCCACTCCCGCGCTTTGCCCCTTGCGGGAGATGCCCAACTCTATAAATCCTGAAGCCCCCATTTTTGTTTATGTTCCTTTCTCTACTTCCGATCTATATAATTGGAAAGGGCAAAACCAACCATTCTCTAAAGATCTCCAAAATCTCATTTCTCTCTTAAAATCCATTTTCTCCACCCATCATCCCACCTGGGATGATCGTCAGCAGATACTGTGGATGTTATTCACCAGCGAGGAGAGAGAGTGCATTCGGGCATTGGGACGAAGGGCAGTGCTGGATCCAGATGGAAATTCGTCCTCAGACTCAGATCGCCTGAACCAGAATTTCCCTTTGTTTTGACCTGACTGGAACCCCAACACCCCGGAAGGTAGGGAGGCTCTAGCCCAGTATCGCCAGTTGTTCCTTAGAGCCCTCAGAGGTGCTGCCAAGAGTCCCACAAACTTTGTCCAAGGTTTCAGAGGTAAGACAATTGGCTAATGAATCGCCATTGGGTTATCTAGAGCGGTTATTGGAGGCCTATCATATTTATATACCCATAGACCCGGTGGCACCTGAGAATGCAAGGGCCATTAATATCGCCTTAGTTACTCAATCAGCCCCAGATGTTTAAAAAAAAAGTTGCAAAAGCTTGAGGGATTTGAAGGGATGCCCCTTAGTCAGCTAGTAGAAATTGCTCATAAAGTATTTGATAATCAGGAGAGCTGGCAGGAGATCAATGGTAAAAAGGTAACCAAGGTGCTGGAAATCTTAAGTTCCAAAGCCCGGAACCCAAGATTACTGACCAGTGCAGGATCTCTGAGAGGTAAACAAGCGAGTCGTGACTCTCCACCCTACTGTGCCCAACCCCTATATGTTGCTAAGCTCACTGAGCCCAGATCGAACCTGGTACTCGGTACTGGACCCGAAGGATGCTCTCTTTACCCTGCCCATTGCTCGGGTAAGCCAACCTGTTGATTTTCTGGTAGACTTGGGAGCGGCTCATTCTGTTTTGACACAGCCATTAGGGACTCTGACAAAAAAGAAACTGCAAGTATTAGGAGCCACCAGTACTAAAAAGGTCTATCCAAACTGCAAGCCTGGCCTCCAGACCTGGGCAGAAGACTACCTCTCATGAATTTCTCTGGGTGCCAGAGTGTCTGGATCCCCTTTGGAGCGGGACCTTTTACACAAACTAAAGGTCCAACTCAGTTTTGAAGCAGCGGCTCCAACTGTGATGCTAGGCTCTGAAGCACCTGCACTGGATTTGCCTGATTTACACAAGCCCTTCTCTCTCTATGTTGATAAAAAAAGGGAACATAGCTAAAGGAGTATTAACTCAAAGCTTGGGACCTTGGCAACGTCCAGTGGCCTATGTATCCAAGAGACTTGATAATGTGGCCGCTGGGTGGCCTCCCTGTCTGCGAATAGTAGCTGCAGTGGCCTTATTGGTAAAAGAAGTTGACTTTTGGACAGAAGCTTATTGTTGTACCCTCACACTCCCTGGAAACTCTAATCATGGCCCTGCCGAGCCGATGGCTGTCCAATGCCAGGATTATGCATTATCAGGCCCTACTTCTAGACCCTGCCTCCATTGGTTACAAGACAACTGCAGCATTGAATCCTGCTACGTTGCTGCCTGATGGTGATCCTTCCGCGTTTCTCCATGACTGTTCTGAGGTAATTGTTCACCTCTAAAGTCTCTGACAAGATTTGACTGATGAGCCCTTGCCTGAGGCCCCCTTGTATTTCTCTGATGGGAGTAACTACATCCATCAAGGTAAGAGAGTCACCCAGCAGTTATTACTGCATCCCAAGTTTTGTGGGAGCAAGCCCTGGAGCCAGGTACATCTGCTCAAAAGGCTGAGCTTATTGCTCTCACTGAGGTTCCCAAACTGGCAGAAAGGAAACGAGTCAATATCTATACTGACAGCAGATATGCACTGTAGGGCCCATGATCCTGTTATGAGGGGAAACAACTTGGCAGATGCCGAAGCCCGAAAGACAGCTGCAAAATCAGTGGGGACCGAGACGGCCCTGACATTGTTGATTCCTCCCACTTTGTCAGAACCTGTGTATACTCAAAAGGACCTCCATCTAGCAACCCAGCTCCAAGCCAAGCCTAATATCCCTGGAGGCTGGTATCAGCTGCCCGACAAGCGAGTCCTATTGCCAGAGGCACTCGGGAGGGAACTTATTCAGCAGACTCATAGGTCAGTTCTTTTGGAAGGATCAAAACTGGCTGATCTCTTTCAGAATGATATTTTATTCCTCAATTGTCCAAGCTTGCCCAGTCTGCAAGCCTCAGATGCCCACAATGTCAACTTGTAAATCCAAAGCAACAACTGCCGATTGAGGCAAAGCATTTTCGAGAAACCATGCAAGAACATTGGGAAATAGACTTTACTGAGATGGGAAAGCCGGGGCTACAAGGACATAAATATTTGTTGGTAATGGTAGATACTTTCACTGGCTGGGTAGAAGCATAACCTACCAAGTCAGAGTCAGCTCTCATAGTAGTAAAAAAAAAAAACTCTTATATGAGATTATACTTCAATTCAGCTTGCCTTTATCTATGGGGTCCGATAATGGCCCGGCTTTCATAGCCCAAGTGACCCAAAAATTAACTCAGGCTTTACAGATTGATTGGAAACTTCATTGCGTGTACTGGCCTCAAAGCTCAGGACAAATAGAAAGGATGAATAGGACTTTAAAAATGGTGATAACTAAAATGGCCTTAGAAACTGGCTAAAACTGGGTGAGTCTCCTTCCTTTTGTCCTCTTGGGCGCGCGTTGTACTCCCTATGTTGCTGGAATTTCCCCTTTTGAGACACTATATGGGAGACCTCCACCCCTTGTCCCTAAGATGCTGCGTCCTAGTCCATCCATGCCTTGTGACAAGGTCCATGGGTGGAGGAGAGTGCTTCAAGGAATTGCTTCTCCAGGAAAAGGACACCGCATGTGGGAATTGGGCGCAAGGATCTTGTAATGTTTTGTACTGATAATTGTAATTTGTGTAATTCACATATATATATTTTCATGTAATACTCAATATGAAATCGAAAATAGAAACTCCAGAGGAGTTACTAGAAACCCTCTAGATAACTTTGTGAAAACTAATTGTGAAATTTTACCTTCTGTGAGTAGTATGAGAGA